>UZAN01042216.1:32022-50282 GCA_900618425.1 Echinostoma caproni
GAAAATCTCTTCAGAAACATACCATTGCAGTTCCCGGCCGCACGACGGGTTATAAACGTAGTAATCGATAGTTATTCTCTGAGATGCAGCAATTTGCCCCCGGTGGAGTTCCTAATTTTTGATCGTCGAAAGTAATCACCAACTGTGTTACCTACTATTTACAACTGAGTAGTATATCACAACGCAGAGAGTGTGCCAATTTTGTTTACCTGATCGGTATATGGGTTATGTCATTGATGCTTACCCCGAGGGTGAACTATCGGTGAACATGCGGACGGATACAGGCACGCTCGAATCCACACAAGGGAGAGGAAGTGAATACGAGAAACACTACAGCTTGAAAGCTAGTGTGATCCCGAACGTTTTTCGCTCTTATTCGTATAACCTCTGACCCATTTTGCGATCTGGTTGGATCACATTCAGCGACTTGTATTACCTCTCTCTATTCCTTCAATCTGAAACGAAACAGTTTAGTCACCAGTTTGGGATGTTTTGTTACCTTTGTTGTCAACTGTTTGCCAGCTGTGAGATGATGACACCCGTGTTTCGTACAGCACTAGTTATCTGATCATGCTTAAGGATCGGAGGTGGGATGGGGTGATAAATTAACGGTTCTGTCTGAATGGGCTTTAAACATTCCAATCCTCATCCTTCTCTTTTGTCCAGATGAGTGGCCGAAAAACAGCAACCAAAACCGGCCAACGAAAGTGCATATTTAAAGGTTGTAAAAAATGAAACTGAAACTGGTTCTGGCTGGTACTAACTGGGGTAAGTGTCACTTCCCTGATTGCAGCTGGTCTACCAAGTCGATCGATAAAAGAGCCCAATTGTTTGTTGGATCCGCAGTGGAGAACAAAGAAGAAACCGTTTGTTGTTCTGGTGCTGCATAGTGACTGACACAACGCATAACCGATTCTAGTCCCCGCTTGTGTTAATTCATCACCGTAACAATGGTTCTAATTGCTTGATCGTGAGCCACTTTCCAACCAAGAAAACGTATTCAGAATCAGCGGATGTATCTCTGGCAGTTCGTACAATTTACCGTAAACGGAATCACTCAACTGTAATGTACAAGAAGGCAGTTGGAAGAAGTAAATCATCCAAAACTAGAGTATTTGCAACGCAGCCCAATTTGTCGAAAGTTTATGAGACCAGGAGTCTTTTTATTTCAGCTTCCCACGATTTGGTCATGCAGACGGACACATTCAGAGTGTACAGCAATATTAAACACAGATTGGGCAAAAAGATCATGCCAAAAACGGATCAAGGTAATCACTATTCTACCGATACTCTCATCGCAAACATAAATACGGTTGCAAACCATAATTTTAACAATGATGGGCCCACATCTGGAACTAAGTTTGAAAACCCGAGAGAACCGGATAGTATTTGAAAAAAGACTGATTTTTGAAAATCCCTAGACCGCCCAATTACCGGAGTTTGAAAATTAGTTAATGGAGTGACATAATCATACCAAGTCATGGAGCTGCGAAATCCTATGCCTGAGTGCGAACTAGATCTACCGATTCCGGTTCGATTTCTTAATAAAATAAGGCGGCGCGCTAAAAATATGTTCACATTTTGCTTGACACGATTTGAACCTAGAGCGCATCGTGTTTATTTCATGTGACAATGGAGTAGGTTTAAATAAGTAACAAAAAGCCAGAGTTGACTGGAATATGATCAGCGATTTGTTTGCTTACCTGTTGCAGGAAAAAAATAAAAACTTACACTGATGGTGAGATAATTCCACGCGGTCCAGCTATTCCATCGTAATTGACTTACTGACAAATTGCAAGTAGCTAAAACAGAAATGTAATTTTATATACTGTGCTGTGGCACCAACATGCGTAAAAGAACAGCTGAGGGCCGAGTGAAGCATTTCTTGAATGAAGGAAGGAAGGGAACTTTCTCTCTATATATGTATTACAGTTATGTAAATAGGTAATAGTCATTTCACATTTGCATAACATTTGATGTGTGTGATTGGATTGCGTTGGGTTGCAGGCTTCGTACTACTGAGACGGAAACGGAACATCGTCCGTTCTCTCGCAGCCCGTGCAAGAAATATTTGCATAAAAGAAAGCTTAGTACAAGAACTGGAGAATAGAAAACTAACGCTTGTATCTAGTGGTTACCTGGAATGGTTCATACAGAAAAACCTATCTGGGACACTCAAGAGACCTCCTATAACAACAGTGAATAAGAAAGACTTATACACGCGACTCCCTTTCAAAGTTGAGCACAAAAGTGAATATATTTATTACATCATATAGTTCTCAAAGTTTATACTAGCTTGTCACTTTGGTGTTAGTTATGCGGGGTTAGATAAAGTATATATGGGTAATATCACAATCATGATCTCGTATCTGTGAACAAAACACTAAATGACAATCGGTGTACCGTTCACGAATAGATGAACAATCGATAGGCAATTCACATATTTCATTAAAAAATGTTCCAATGTAGTTTATTCAGTTTTCAAACTAAAACTTCATTTAACATCGATATGTTTGCCAGAAAAGAACAGAGAGAGATATGATTAAAAGTTATAAAAGTAGGGCGTTGAAAATAGTATTTATATGGATAAGGCAAGGATGAGCTTTATGGTGTATTTGGTCCATTGAACTAAGTACTCCACTTGTTTTCTGGTATGTTGATGGGAAGAAGAACTCATGAAAACTGTAGTATTGGAGTGATTAGTGGTCTGCAATACACCCCCGCTTCTGAAATTGGAGAAATGTGCAAATAAAACATGCAGTTACTTGTAAAACTCGTCCCTGAAAACGCAGAAATCGATTCTAGGTGCTATCATTTTTGCACTCGAATATTGATAATATTAGCCATCGATCAGTAGAGGATACCGTCCGTGCTCATTCGTGTCATGTGGATTTAAGCTGTAAGAGTAATCTGAGAGACTTCTCCATTATTCGAGTAGTATGCTGATCACATAAATTGAAAAATCTCTGGTTTCATATACTATCTACTGGATTCTCTGTTGAAACTACGAAAAAGTAAAGTAAACATTTTGGGTAACAACTGACGGGTTTGGGGGGTGAGGAGGGTGGAATTCATTTAAAACAGTTATTCGTGTTCAACTAGCATGTTTCGTCCATTGTTCTCAAATCTGCTCTTTTATGTGGCACTTCTGCGGCTAGTTTAGTAGGTTGCCATGACTAACGAAATACCTAACTTTAAGTGGCCGTACTAAACAGAGCATATGTCCATTGTTTATCAAATATTTTGAAAACATGATCAGAGGAAAAATGTGAATTCTTGATGTTTTGATGACCAAAAAACCAAGTCAATACAGGTTATAGACATATCCGAATACTATCAGTTTCTACTTCACTTCGAGACTATGTGGTTTCCAATGACAACAAACTATTTTCCTTTTAGGGAAAAAGATACCAATGGCAATGTGATAGCGTAATTCTGCACTCTGTATTACTGTAACCATTCGTCCAAGATGTTTGCTACAAATTCAACTTCGGACTGAAAGGCATGCAATTTGAGTCCTGTTCGGGGCACAAAAAATAACAGTGCACATTCGTGATGAGTCTCATCACGTACAAAACAATTATCTATAGTTCTCCTTTCTAGTTTTGAAGCGAAATTTTGGAAATGGTTATCATTGCACAAATCACTCATGTCTTTCTTTTTCGAATGGAAATTTGTGCTATCATCAAACTAGTTCTAAGATTTCCAAAAAATGACTGAGATCAGTTTTCATCTTGGAAGTGTGTCACAGGCTTATTTGCTGGCAATAACTGTCGTATGTAAGGGATTCTTTAAAGTATCATTCTATTGGACAGGGTGAATTTTGGAAGACATAAAACGTTACACAGAGTGAATTGAGTAGTTCAGTTCTAATTTACTTTTACAAGTTGATGTACATGTTTGTTTGCTATCTCGAACGAGTTTCCAGCTCATTGTAGTTTGCTCTCAATTGCATTTGCGTAGCTTATCTTCATTAATCGGTTGCTATGGTAACTAACATTTTCGATTGGTAGCCACGCAGCGATACAAATCAAAGTCTCCATTGTCACCGTTCCTAATGATGTGCCGTTGAGTTAATGACGGAGGGAGGACTTGCTAACCAGATCACATTTGATCAATGTAATGCTCATTCACATATAGTGCTGACACACATTGTGGGGGGGGGGCGAGACCGGTAGCAGAGCGATTAACTATCTACTGACAAACGCTCTCTGTCATTTACGGGCGGGGTCGTAATTTCATCAAAAGTGTACCCATGTAATTTGATTAAACGGATATGCGGGTTTTGCCATGCACAAAAAATAAGCTTTGATTTAGATTTGTTTAAAACAGATATAAGCACCAAATCATCAGGACGTGTACTAGACAATGTCACTAAATTTATTACTCACATGAAAAATGAACTATGGGAATTACCATGGGGAAGATTGAGAAATACGTGGGAGTGAAAATTTTCATTTGGGATGAATACAGGTTTAGCAGATTTGTTAGGCTACGCGCACTGCACGAAGCACTCCAGTTTCGAAAGAAACAGAGGAACGGTGGTTCCAGAAACCTAATCAACATTGCTCTTTCAATCATTCTGTTGCATNAAATGTGATTGCAAAGTGAAAAGCAATAAAGCTATAAGTGCATCCTACTGACCACTTCTGGTTCAATTCTTAGGCAAAGCAAATTACCATTGTATGCTGTGGTTGCTGCGTATCAGAACCCTTTTGAACATATTCTCAAACAGATTTCGGGAGACCACGTTGTGTATAGCCGGCTATGCACAAAGCAGTCTCACAGTATTGAACCTGAACGCAAACGTGAGCTTGTCTTGGGAGAATTTTAAAATTTCATATTTTGATGTTGTTTGATTACATATTCACAGCGGTGTCACAGTTCCTGAATCGGGGGAGTAAATTGCTTCCAAGACCCACTTGAAGACATTTCGCGACTGTGCCACAGAGGGACTGGTTAGAACTACTTTATCAAATTGAGTGAGGTGCATACAGAAGATCCAAGAAGCGCTACTCCAGAAAACATTTGGTTTTGTGATTTCTTGGCTGAACGTAGCAGAAGCATCTAAAGGGATCAAATATGCCATTCGGAAAAGTTTTAGGGAAAGATAAGTGTCTGCTGTCACACTTGGCATCCAAGTTCAAGAGTTATGCCCCAAGCGTGAAACCTATCTCTGAATTGGGTGTTTCATATTAAGCAGTATATCAAACCCCAGAAGATGATGCAGTGCAGATAAAATAGAGTAAAATGAAAAGAATAGCATTTGCAATACGTCAAACACAAGTCCCGTTGCTTTTGCTAACATCCAAGTTATTTGTTTAAATAAACGGAAAATCAAATACTTCACTGATGAGGGTATATTCAACTTGAAACTTCTGTTACCTGGACGGTTTCATTATTCTGCATGCAGCTCGCTGTGACACTACATGATTTGTACACTGGAGCGTTATTTTATGTCACCAGTAAAATCAGATGATCAGGTGGAGTTCGCATGCCACACATGAGCAGGCGGTGGTTATCGTTTTTGCGGTATTTCAGTGTACAGATTAAATCACAACCTACGAAAATAATATTTAAGCATTTGGCGAATCTAAACCGCAAAACTCGCTCCACAAAATACTGATGTGCTTCACTTTAAGTGATCATCAGGGATGGGAGGAATAGGAATGCTTTTCACTTTATGATTAGAATTTTTCTGCCATATCGTCCTTTCCATGAAAGCTGATCAATATAATTCAAGTAACCGAATTTTTTAATAGACTAATTAATATGTATACGCCTAAAGTGTTGATACTGCGTGATAGTCCAAGATGGATATATTGCGTAAACCCTCCTGGGGGGGGGGGGGGGNAGAAATATAACCACTGATTCTGCAAACGGAAACGTTCATAACACTTTTCATCAGAGAAATTGTTTGGTGACTTGGTAAAATCAGCCTCAGAATGGAGCAATCGGAAAATCATTTGCAGATAAGCATAAAAATTCTCACAACTCAAGCACGTTGTGAAGATACTGGGGTGAATGTAAATCAGATATCCTGACCTGAATGGCTGATTGAGAAGATATGAAGCTTTTGACGATTAACTGGTTGTGAGGAAACCAAAATATATCCAACCGCAATCTTGTTTAATCTTGGCTATCCACAGAATCTTTCCATAATCCCGAGCAAACCTGACAGCGTAGCATATGATTTATGAATGTCGAACTTCAATTCAACTTCCTATTCATGGATAAACTTGTGCTTTATTCGCGAACTTTCGTTGAATCCTAAATTTTGAGAATCTGCCCATAATCAAGCCATAAAATTTTCCACTTCTCATCTTAAAATAAACACAAATATGGCTAAAGCAGTTGGCCTAAGAAAGAATTGCTTCTCAACTTTTTCCAGTTGATATAATTTTGATTGTGTTTTTCGCAAGCGCATTCGGCCATCAAGCAACAGGGTATAGGAAAAAGGTCGAAAGTACAGAATTGCAATGCGACACAGCCCCGAAGTTTAGTTTACTGTGTACCATAGTTCAGACGCTCCTGATTCCACTTGTGTGAGTGTGTTCTTAGGGGAGGACAGGAAGTAATGAAGAAAAGTAATGCATGTGAATACCAAATGGAAATAGACAGTTCAAGGGAAAACTGCGGAAGATGAACATTAAAGCACCATTTCACAACTGAGGTGTTTGTCTTTACCGAGTTTTACAAAGTTATTTTATTATTCTAAAAGGTGACTAACAAAGATGAAATGAAAAAATGCACATGCGTCCTAAATCGCCCGCTAGTTCCGCATAGAATTGTATAACCTTCAGCGCACAGATCATAACAATTAAACGCTACAAATTATGGAAATTGTTAAGATAACCGTACTGAATAAAAATCGGAATCAAGTAAAAGTGTATATATACGGATCTGTACGTGGAAAGGAAAACTAATGACTAGAAGTTGTAACTGTGAAAGAAAATGTCGTAAACATGTATCTAATGTGAAATTCAAAGAATGTGCCCTTTTCTCATTAGTAATCGTTTCATGGCTCATCCTAACTGGAAGCTTTTCCTCCCAAATATATAGTTCCCATTTCTTATCTGACTAGATATATTTCATGGTAAGTATATCATAAACCACACGCATTCAGCATCAGAATATTCAGGTGGTTACTTGTGCATGTATAGAGTGTGCGTTCAGTGGCATGCTACTGAGTGTTTTGAAAGAGTTGATATTTTGAATGTGAATGGCTCTCTAGGTCAAGGCAAACGGAATGCTCAGTCAGACTATCTGAAGGTTTCCAGCGGGAACTCGTCATGTATACAGCAAATGAAGCGTGAGCTGAAAAGCTAGGAAGCACTGGACAGCTGTTTTGCCCTGGTTTGGTCCAATCAGCAGTGCAAATCCATCTACCTCAATGCGGGTCGTGTAAGTGAAAAATGAAAAACGGTCTGATCAGCTGCTCGGCGGCCGAGTGGGTACCGTGCTTGCGTTCTACCTGTGAGGTCTCGGAGTCGATCCTTCAGTTAATTCGATGGATTCGAACTTCTGATGAGACCCGAACAGGTCGAAACAGCTCTACAGGGCTTCCTAGCCTTTCAGTTCATGCATCTTCTGCTACTTACACAACGAAGGTCCGTTTGAAAGTTAACCAAATCCTCCATGACTCACATGTTTCGGAAGGTTGTTTGGGAAACGAAATTATGAAAAGTTCGACAAATCTTAAAGGCACTAGGTCAAATTGAGTGCAGCCCGTGGAGTTAGAATAGAAATAACTTACAGACTGGTTAATCGATTGATCAACACTTGAATTGGAAATGCAATGTTCTCGTTTAATGATTTCGAAACAAGCAAAAAATAATAAAGGTTGATTTTAAGTAATCCCTAACGGCACTTAAAGGACCACAAACCAAAACAACCTGAGTGTTTGTATAAATGTAATGGATATGTTTGCTGTTGGACAGCTGTTTCGTCTCCTTTTGGGACTTGACAACAGTGTGCTTTATGTGTTCCTGTCAGGGCTCAAACCGCGAACCTTCGGGTTGGGAGGTGTCACTCTTGAGCTACATGACGGACACACACTCACCGTCTAAGTTGAGTGTACTTTTAAATTCTTCCTACATGTATCATTCAAAAAAGTTAACAAAAGCCTAAATATGGTGGAAGCAAAGATAAATTTTGAGAGAAGTGGCCTGTCCATAATACATATCTTAGTAAATGAGTTCAGTCACGGACAAAGCGGATATCGCCTAGTTTGGCATACGTTACCCAAAAACCAATTAATCTGCAGACAAAAGACTCCCTGGAGATATTATCTAATTTAAACCTTCCCTATGGTTAAATTTAAAGGCATATGTGATGGCATAACAGTGTTAAAATACGAAAAACAACGGATTACATGATGGAGACGGGTATTATAAATGCAAATAGACTATGTAATTTCATATCCACTAAATTGGACTCAACTTGTCTTAACGACATAACTTACTTTGTGAGGTTTTGAGTAAACTGAAACACATTAAAGCTAGCGTGTCACAAAAGTTGTTCGCGGGGTGGAAAATTTTGAACATTTGTTTGCAATTTACTGTACCTGAAATACAAGATGAAGGGCAGAGGATTGCGTCGAACAATACGGATGAAAAGTATGGTATTGCATATAGGAATCACTGGGAACGATCATCTTGGTTTGAGACGATTAAATCCCGATAAGCTACATAGACAATGAACGTCTCGTTTCTCACCCGCAAAAAATATTCCACTTCGCATCAGAAGGTAAGTTGAACTGAGCTCAACTTTGGACTTCAAGTCAGTTCAGTTGTATTTAAAATGAACTAAAGGATTTCCGAATGACCTGAAACCTTATTACGATCATCGCAAATGCATTCACCTTAGGAAGTGAAGTAACTTACCGGAAACTGCTTATGCAAAGCAAGATTATCAGTAGATATGCATATTGGTTCTTGGCGGAAGGTTTCAAAAATACCGTGACTTGGTCACAGGTCTCGTCAGAGCATGACTGACAGGTTTATTGGAATGTGGTTGGGGGAGGGGACAGACTCTCACAGAACTATGAAACACCTCGGGGGCAGTTCAGTGATCAAAAAAGGGCAAATCCTTCTAGATTTTTATAAAAGCTGAACGCTGAACGCGACGGTGGTCAACTATAGCTAAGCTCCTCAAAACATTGATCTAGAGGTTCTAATTTGAAATCAGGTCACCACTACTCATCGTCCCCAGTTCTACACTTCCTTGGACGGCTTCTGTTTTCTTACACTCCTTCCTTAAAAAATGATTGAAAATTCGTATACTTCATTAATAAAATGGAAGAGAAATCAGTATTATTATTATAATTATCCCAACATTGTACTGTGTTATTTATAATTGTGGTTGAAAAGGTCATAGCACTGTCGGAAGGTATACCTATATGTATACCTATCAAGGAAGCTATCACATGGTAGACCATACTCATTTTATAACAAATCAAGAATAGAGATCGGGATCACGAGACTATTATTTCATTATAATGATTGTGTAATATATCGTTTCAAGAGATACCTAGATTATGGCAATCTGGTGGCAAGTGATGTTTACATTTTCTCTTGCAACTTCATCAGTGAGCCTAGCATAATTGCATCTGATTTGTGGTTCATGCGGTGATTGGTGGGACATTACGTCAAAAACTTCGGTAGTCGAGATACAGTGGAAAATTAAACTAAGTAAAAAAAATATAGTCAGTCGCAGAGTATTTTGGAATAAAACATTGGCAAAGTATGTTTATCTGTTAGAATTACAATAAAAATAAGTAAGTAATGCGTATGCAATATGATTTGGTAAGAACTGATCTCAAACTAAAAATGTTTTATAGAATTACGGGTTGTTCGTTTTAAGATCAACATACCTGGTTAAATTAGCATAGTTGTAACAATGTCAAAAAGGATTAGAATGAAAGATGCAAATTTAAATCACACCTTTCAAATTACCACCAGGATGGTACATACTAGATTCAATAAACTACCGTAAAATCGACTGCATATACAACAAAACAGTAGTGAGTCACCCTGGAATATGTTTATGGTTCCGGCCAGTGCTTTTATGCCTCGCTAGTCTCAATTCAGTGATGGTTGGAAAAAAAACGATGAAAGGGTACAAAAATAAACTTGTGATACTTGTGTCTAAGTGACACACAGTTATCTCTATTTCAAGAACTGTGTTGGTCGGATTACCAGCTAGAGTTGTGTAGCCAAATTTATCGTATGACATTTGTCGGAATGTTGGTGTTTTCTTTCCTGTCTAAATTTGGATTGTTCGTAAGTCAAACGTTAGAAAATTTAACCAGACCGTTCATTTTCTTCGGCTCAATCAGGAGGGTTCCTAGATGAGAAGTGTTTCAGCTGTATTCGCGGGAAAATTCTTTGGGAAGTTTGAAAACATCTGCATTCGGATAAGACAAAAGAGTAGATATTGTTTCGCTATGGACAATTTTGAAGTAACCAGTAAAGAACCCAAAATGTAGATAATTTCGATTGTGTAATCAAAAAACCACCATTAAATTAAGCGAAAGCTACTATAAACAATTTAGGAATTGCGTAACTATTGTAGAATTTTGAAATAAGCCAGTATACGGACCAAATGTTGCGGGAAGTTTCAATAGTTCTGTGTTTCATGCCTTCAAAACTTTTTCACATGAAAGAAATACACAAGTAACTATATATAATTTTACTGTCATTCAAAGATGCATCACCTAGATAGAGAGTTATTTTCAACAAAATCGTATTTCACAATAAACTCAACCGCTCCACAACCGGTTCCCATACTTTACTGCGTATATTTCTAGGTCGACACTCGGATTCCGGTGTAAAATTGGTTATCAGCAAAACTACGTACATAATCTCGACAGATGAACCATACCCCACCCCACCCGAGAACCAATTGATTCAGATAGCGTAATTAAGACCGCACATCAGACAGAACAACGTCGTGCATCGTCCTTGAGGTTACCAAATACGCAGCAAAAAACCCAAATGCAAAGCCCCATCTAACACAGAAGCAAGCGTGCCACGGTGTTTGTGTCCACCCGAACGAGACAGGAGCAGTTTTATGCTTCTACTAGAGTCCCATGGGAACCATACTTTTCACTGCTCACTCGACTTTCCATGCACAATGCTTGTTTTCGCTCTGATACTTTTCTTCAAAGGCAAACTTCATTCGCCTTTGTGAACAAAATATTTGATTCTCAGTTGTACCTTGTAGCCGAAATGGTCAATCGACTTAGCATTCAAAGCATATTCGGTTACATTTTGGGCTGCCGTTCTGCGAGCGATTTTCTTGAACGTATCGCACACATACCACGCATTTGATCACAGAACAGTTTGTTGCCATTGCACGATATAGTACACCTAATCTTTTCCGAGTGTCCAACCTCTGTTGTCTCATATGAATGGGTGGTCGAGGGCGTGGTATGTTTGTGTTCCACCTGTGGAGTTTCGTTGGATATATGGATTCTCACTGCCGATGAGACCCAAAGAGAACACAACATGTGTACACGGATTCCTAGTTTTCATTTACGTTACGTTCTCTCTGAACATAGTGAAATCCGCTACCGAATCAAGGCAAAACTACGCTTGTAACAGAAATTTTCAATCGTGCTACAATCTGAGGATTATGGTTTGAGCAAATGAAAGATGCGATATAAAATTAATGTTGCATGCAGATAGTCGCTTGAATAGTTTTTTTCCAATTTGAGTGACTGATTTGTTTATTACATTTTAGTTAGGATAAAATGAATAGCATGTTGCATATGGCTTTGGATAACTGTAAGTCAATTCAGTGGTAGCTTTATGCACCCGGATCGGCAAATTTTCAACAGGAATTGCTGGTCGAAAGATTTGTTGAATTTCATGGTTCATAAACTAAAGATGATAAGTGGAAAGGATGGAGAATGAGATGCATGATTGGCCGAAATTAACCATCTTGGGTGATCAAAATAAAGGAGAAAAGTACAACAAACACGCTTCGCTGATCATTAGCTTAAGGTAAAAGAACTCCAACGCAGTCGTTGAAATTCTCTCGGACACTGGGCATCAGCGGTCCAAATTTGTTTTGTGCTGATCGTCCCAGTGCTCGTTAATCCGTGGGAGGCTGATCGTAATTGGTATTTGACAGTTGCTGAGCAGTAGTCATACCTGTACTGAATCCATCGTTTTGTCCCTAAAGGTAATTTATCAAGGTTCTAGTTTGCCATGATCTCGATGTGCTTATAGTCCGTTGCACATTCTAATCCGGAAACCGATAACCTACGTTCACAAATGAACCTCATATCATTCATATTCCGATCCATTACGCACTTATTTGTTTTGATAAAACACAATCTGCTAATATTTTGAATTACTCAAATCACGCAAAACCATTAAGAAAACATTCTGTTCCTTTTCATATTCATATAAGCTTATTAGATAGAGGAAGAGATTATCAAACAGGCAAGGCTTTAGGCAATAATTCGGTTGAGGTTATTCCTCAAGTCAATTAAGTACTATATATTGTATGGAAAACTTGATATTTTACCATTTTAAACGGACATTTTTGGTGATTAGGGGAGGATAAAATGCAGTGTGGTGAGTAATTTTATAAAATTGGTGTCAATTATTATCTACTGTAAACATAGAACTGGTTGATAATGTTTTGTGTAAGTGTGTGGGAAGGTTTTCAGAATACAATTTGTCACACACGCAGGCCGATCCAGGGTATATTGCTATTTTTTTACCGCTTGATGAGAATAATCTGAAAGCCATAACAGATAATGTATTCATGGAAAATATGCATCGATGATCTCTTAATTCATAGAAAACGTTGTCCAATTATCCACTATCCGAATCAGCTATCTTTTCCAGCGATCTTAGCTAAACTAGGTCGATGCCACAACGGTGTGACTTTCTATTACATAATGGGACAGAAGAAACAAAATGGAATATATTGTGGTATAGCACTGATTGAAACGCTTGCTTCATGTACTTTTGACATTATTGAGAACGATTTACTGTCTGCGTGACCAACTGGCTTGACCACACCCCGATTGTACGCAATGTTTGCGCTTATCGTTTTATTCACTTGGTCAGACTGCCTCTCTGTTTGTCTGCTTGCTTACTTTCCTAAGTGGCCAAGGATATGACCACCTGCTAACTGCGGTGATTATTCATTCGAATAGCAGGAGCTACACGTTCTTTGCTCTAAATAAACACAGCAGAAATCTGTGGAGGAAAGTGTTGCCGTTTATGACAGAATTACTTGACAAATCTTAAAACCCCCGAGGAATTCTGCTTGATTTAGGCATTCTAATCACAAGTCTGAAGAGCACTCATCAAAGTATACACCTCAGAGGGCACAGAAGTATGTCTGCAGTTGAATACTTGAAAATAAACATTTCAAACATTTATGTCATTAGAAGATAAGACCTTGACTACAGTCAGTAAATAACTGCGCTTCGAAATGAGTCAAATAGGAATACATTCGATTTCAAAGTTCAGTATTCAACAAAATTTAATTTGTGCTCCCACCAATCGTTAGTACTATCCATGCGTAGGGGGGATTTAGAAGAACACAAATATTGTGGTGATGAGCTCTTCACTGGAGTAGCGGAAAGCGTTATTTTATAGCGTGTTGAATTGTGGTTACCAGTGATTCTCAGTATTCTCAAACAGTAAACTTGATCAACAGTGAGCATACGGGATAGGAGAATAACGTGCATTTAGACTAACTGGAAACAACTGTTACAAATGACACCGAATGCACTTCATGCTTGTTCTACTTTGCGCAATATTACAAAATGAAATTTTTAAATTGAGTGGTACATAATGTCACTCTGAATTAAGCCTGCTTATTGGACACTTTTAAGGTCTAATTGAAGATGATCTGATAAGTTTTTCGTGCAGTCAGCATTTTCATCATTAAATATAAATATTATTTCATAATAAAGCATAAAAAATAAAGAGATTCCATCACATTTATTACTCAATTTATTGTTGGTTTTTCTTCTTCAGCACATTTATGGGGATGAGGTCCGAGCCGGGTGGTACAATGAAGTTGCTTTGCACATAAACATAAACGTGTGAAGTATGTCAAGTCAAGTCAAGTCAAGAAACGCTTGTGAAGCGTAGGGAAATTCTTTTGATATTACGTGCTTGTTCATCGGATCAAGTCAACAGAAGGCGCTATGTGCTTAGCAGCCACAATAAAATAGCATTTCGCAGCTTCTTTCAAACACTTCNAAACACTTCACCTGCTTTGATGGAATGTAAATATAAGGTAACTATAAGCAGATATGGGTTGCAGTAGATCAATGAATTGTTAGTTACCCTCCTACCGAGATCCCGAAAAAACCCTACTCCCCTAGACACATAAACAATAAGATAGGAAATGATACCAATAAACTGGTCACTGGCTTCAGCATCGACCCTTTTTACAAGTAACTGGTTTGCAATGACAAGTATGAAAATCTTCGAAAACACTTGTTTGCGTTCCTTGTTTTGATTCTTTTAAAAATGGTTATATTCCAGCTGCCACATTACCCCTAAGCAAGGGTTTCGTAAATGAATTCTACATGATTACTTACATTCTTCTGTGTTCTCAGCTAAACCAAGTTTCACCTACCTATCGCGGTTGTATTTGCTATTTTTAGGCGACATCTATCTAGGATGAACGAACACGTCCGACTACCAAGGAAACATTTGGTAAATCAGAGGACACTAGATCAACTTACAAATCCACTGGTTATTTTCGACGTTTTTAAATCAAACATACTTTCAATGAGAGACCCAACACTGATTGTCTTTCCGCTCGGCAGTGATAACTTGCAAGATGATGTTACGAACTGGAATGACCCTTTCTGACCGATGGCCGGTTGTGTGACCATACAATAAAAATTAAAAAGATGTTTCAAATGCATAACATATGGTTACAAGTTACACCGGAGTAGTCAGTGATCGAATGAAGTTGCCCGTTGACTAAATTGTGTTTTAGTATTTTTTTGTCTGACATACTGTTGAAAATGCAAACTAAGGTGCTAAATGACTGAGATAGTACGGTCTATATAAAATGTTTCATGAACAGGGAGATTAGAAATTACCATACTAACATTAGCCTGGAGAACTTACTAACTGACAACGTGAAACTATTGCTGTCAGACTGCAACACACTTTTTCAATGCTACTGTTTTCATTCGAAATTGAAATTATTCCGATATATAGGAACTCCTTACAAACTAAGTGTCTATAATAAACGAATTGTCGAGCACCTAATAATAACACTCTAGCTTCTTGTCCATTCAATTGCCTACTTTGAATGCGTCCACACAGCTGACATTCCGTGAGGTGAGAGCGAGTTGGATTATTGATCACCAGTGAAAGATAGAAAAAAAATAACCACACATGTTTCATTGATCCATTCGATGGAGATTTCCTCTGCGAAAATAATCCTCATCATTCCTATCGCAACAATGCATTCGCATTCGCCACAACGCGAAAAATGTTATGCAACAAACGTTGAAGTCACATGACGAAGACTAGGCACCATTCGCCTAGTAGAGTGCCCCCAAATTGTTTAAGTTTTAATGAGTTGTCTCATGGTGTAACCGAAGAATCAGCAACCGTCAATGGAACCGTCTTCTGCAATTTGAAGATAAGTCACTGATCCACAAGTGCGTTTGACGAGACCCCCTTCAATAAGCGGACTCTTCACGGTCCAAAAGCATCATGCGCAAATTGTTAATCGAAATAATACGGCACATCTGAGTGTTTAATCATCAACTTCCTTCCGTAAAACCACTTCACGCTCATCTTAAGGGAACACCCATGCTCATTTAGCCTGAGATGAGGGTTGAGATGAAAGCAGCATGCTCACTCCTCCATTGTGTCTTAAATGTAGCACAAGAAATATGTGGTCCCATGCATCATGGAATAATTCTAGCGAAAAAATAATATTAAAATCCAAAATATCGTATTCCGCGTTATTCTGCGTCGAACTTCAACTGATATTTATTAAAAAATCAGAGATCAATCGTCTAGTAAATGTTTGTTCATTCAACATGAGTTATATTTGTCTTTTCTCTTACAAGACTGTCTGGATCAAGTAGCCTAATGATGGGAGAACAATATAAAAAGCATATGAAGGTTTATATTTTTCAGCTTAAAAAAAGTAGGGTTGGCGGTTGACAAAGCAAACTGTCCCCATCATTGTTCAAAGTCGTCTGAGGAACACAAAGGAGTTAATGAGACCAGATGGCACAAATGAGAAAACGATCCCCATTGAAAACAATTTCGACAGTTACATTCCAGTAGATGAGGACTAGAAATAACGGCTCTGGATGATTCGGCGCCATGGATTTCACATTCCACAAGGCACAAGTCCTTCATGCGGCCATCAGCTGGTTTTTCGTTCATAAAAACTGTATTTGAAATAAACTGTTTGATTGTATTATTTTTCATAGACCAGGCAAAATAAGAAAGTTATGGTATTGCTGGTTATTGATGGTGACTGATTTAACTACTGTTACATGGGTAGAATTCTTTACTTCTTTCCTTATTATTCTTTGATTACATCTGATGGCTAAAAAACGTCTGCGAACAACAGTCCCAGCTCAGAAGACACACCACCACCAACATTCACATCCCGAGATACAATCGTTCCACATTATTTCCAACACACATGGTCGTGAAACGCTTAAGCATGCTCGACGATGGGAAAAATTTGCCAGTCGACCATCTTCCACCAAAGAGCAACTATTCTTCCTACACTAGTGTTTGAGAAGACATGCATTGCCTGTGAGCGTCCAGTTTAGACCCCCGGTCAACTCTCGAGTTGGATGGGATCTATTAAAACAGAATGGTCGGAGCATGATTAATGTGCTCGTCAGTGACGCACACAATCGATTGACTAAATACCAGCAGGCCATCAATAGAGGGAAGCAGTTTTGTTGTTATATTGGACAGCACATTGCTAGGACAGTTAGAAAAAGCAATATCACTAAGAAATAACCGTACGAGGCAAGCCACAAAAAAACGGCTCCAGAGGAAATTAGACAAAATAACACCGCAGGGAACCGGAATCACAACGTTAAAATATTTGTCCAGTCGGGAGTTATCCTATGCCGAACAGTCAGTACCAATTAGAGGATTGAACCTAAATCATACTGATGCCATTCGCTTAGACTTCATAGCAGCACTGGAGTCCGTCATGAAGACAAAAACATACGACCCGATACAAAAGAAGACACAAGACGAAGGAAACTGCTGCATTAAACAGGAGCAAAGATAAAAATATCTTCAATCAAAAGGACCTACGAGCCACGGTCAACGTGAAACGCGACAAGAAAATATTCATTCTTCCGGCAGACAAAGAAAGAGTGATGATGGTAATGAACAACACGGATACATAACCAAGGAAAAATAACTACTGGAAGACACCAACACGTATAAACGTATTGAGGTGAACCTAACAAAGAAAACTGAAAACAAGATCGCTAAAACACTGAGTAATTTGAAAAGGAACAACTACATCACGGTGGATGAATACAGACGCATGAAACCGGAGGACGGTACAATACCACGCTTCTACGAACTCCTGAAGATTCACAAACCAGATGTCCCTCTTCGACCAATCGTATCACTACCAGAAACACCCACGTACCGCATAGAGAAAGAACTTTACAAACTGCTCAGTCATTTGCTTCGAGGTTCACAACATTTTATCAACTCATCAAAGTAGTTTCTGGAAAAGATCAAACAAACAAACTTGGAGGAAGACGAAATCATGGTCTCATTTGACATCACCGCTCAATTTACTTCAATAGACGTCAAATTGGCGAAAGAAACAATGACAGATCTAATCAACACCGACAAGGATAACCCAATAATTAGCCGGATCGGACAGGAAAACCTCTTGGACCTTTTGGATCTGCGTCTTTTTACGTATTTCCAATTCCAAAGTGAGCTATACGAACAGATACGATGCACCCCGATGGGATCACCACACTCAGAACTGATTGCAGAAGCGGTTATGCAGAGCTTGAAGACCATTGCAATTCCTATCGTCAACCCGAAACTGTGGGTCAGGCTAGTTGATGACACCTTTGTCATCTTGAAATCTAGCCAACTGAAGGAGACACATCGTCTAATCAACAATTTGTTTACTCGAACCAAATTCACCCTGGAGAAGGAACGGACCGAACAAATACCCTTCCTAGATGTATTGGTCAAACGAACTGAAGATGGACAACTGGAAACCGACGTCTACCG
>UZAN01042217.1:6439-32010 GCA_900618425.1 Echinostoma caproni
AAGGTGGCAATCTAATCGTGTAATTCCCTTCATTTATCATACTGTAACACGTAGTAGTTTAGTTTGGAATGATGTTGTCGAAAAGAGGCTATTTATAGTTTATTGATGAAGCTATATAATATTTATTTGATTCTGTGCATCATTTTTTACAAACGTCCGAAAACGAGGTGCTCTGTTTATTGTCCCCTTTACCGATAAGTAGGTCCGTTATGGGGAGCCACTTTCTAATATATCCTCTCAGAATACAGTTTTCATTTCTACTTATTTTCGTATACTTCTTACTGAATGCAGTTTTTCATTATTTAATTCTTGTAACTTTTGGTGAAATTCTTTTCCACAGTTAACAGTAAAATAAAGCTTTGGCACTTTACTCGCACTCTTTACCATATATTTTAAGCTACGAGATGCTCTTCAGTAAATCTAAATCTCCGTGACATAATCAACCTTTCTTAATAAACGCTTTTATGATTCAGATGAGCTTGAATTTTGCAATTAACCATATTTATACTACCTTATAACTACATGATACTCACCCTCCAATTCTTAATCGATTGTACACATTGTTATTTTGTGGTTGTAAATACGCTGATCAATGTATAATTTGTCCCAGTCACTATGTCGTTTTGAAGTCCATGTCTGCGCAATAACTATTGATATCTTACACAAGAGGCATGGTATTTTCTCATTCTGTGGAAATATTCCATGTCCAAGGTGGACTTCATCAAGGTTTTGTAATCTCGTCCTTTAATCATGTCATACTTCACCGCTTAGATTTTGTGGCCACTGAGCTGCCCAAAGTGCCAATCCTAATAAGAAAGCTCTGGTTTCTGGATATTTATGACTGAATATTTTCTCCCCCCAAATTGTGTTCTTTATCTGAAATCGTTATGTTTTTCAGTGCGGCCACTTCGTGGTTCTTATTTTCCGGAAGCTTCCGCGTCACCGTTAAATCGATTGCCTCTCTTGAATTGGTTCGCTCATAACTTGAGCTACATTTGATTGATTGATTGACCGTCTTCCAGACTTCACTTTCGCACACATTTCTCAACTCTTCCAGTTAACCGTACACTCAGAAACACTGAACTCGTGTTTCGCTCTTCTTAGAGCTCATCAGTGGTGCATATCCAATGTCCGTTCCAGTCTTTGAACTCCGGGCCATCACATGGAGGGCGTGTGGTTTACCACTATTCCAACCAGCTCATGTCGGGGCTGAACCGAATTGACAATTCATGTTTGTTCAGATGTCGTATTCAGATATAGTCAATCAAGTATCTATGAAATATATGCGAATTATATTCAATTGTTGCATTCGTTATCTCGCCTGCTCGTGTACACGTGAATTATCAAGTTTGCTTTTTGCTTTTTGAGAGTTTTATACGATGCACTAATACACAGAACTTCCAGTACAGTAAGTTTTGGACACTAGTGGTTTGCGTGGATACCCGCTAGACCTGCTCAATCCTGGTTTGCTGTTTGTTTCATTTTTTTGTCTCAAAAGAATCTGGTGTCACAAAGCCACCTGTTTCCTAAAGTGAATACTCAATGGCAATCTTTAAAATGTGTTTCAATTTACTTGCGGTTGGTCTCGATGGCTCACCTGACCATGAAAACCTCAAATTATATCTTTTGTTCCGCACTCTTGTTGTTTTATAAGCTAACTGGACGCTGTTTACAACAATCCATTCAGGAACCCTAGTAAATGTTTCGCTGTGGTTTTCGTTTTATCTTTTGAATATGTACTGCAAACTTGTTTCATATCATCTTCATTTAATAAGGAAATTGGAACTGTGTTGTTGTTGGTGTGTTCTCCGAGCTGGAAGTGTTGTTCGCAGACGTTTCGTAGCCAGGGAAGGCAGCATCATCCATGCACTGATGATTTTCTGCAACGCGTAGCTACATGCTTTTATGTCTTTTACAATATATTACATTCTAGGACCCCCATTCTTCTAAAGTTCTCCCAGAAATTTGGATAAACTTTCATTATTTTTTCACATTACTACTTTGTTACATTTCGCTCTTTCTTATTCACCTATACCGTTATGAAGACAGTTGTTCATGCACGTAACAATTCATTAATCATTGTCACCAATCTGTGGACAAAAAGAATTTTCAGCAGTCCATTTATGCTATCGGGTTTTTTGTTCTTACGAAACCGGGCATGTTATTTCCCACATGATATTTGTTATACTTTTGGTACTTGTGATGCATGACGTGGATTTGTGTGATCAAATGTTGTTGATTAGCGGTAATTCTTTTCCTTAGAATCATTTAACGTTCTTTCTTGCCCACTCTATCGCACCTTATTTGTTTCGTTCTGGTTATCGATTTATTACATCCAAGCTAGTGCTTAATTTTCCCAGTCTCTGGCATGTCAATAGACATACAGACACACCGCTCACTCGTATGACTTCAAACCGAACAAGTTCCTTTGTGACCTCCATTGCCCCTTTCTATTGGTTGGCCTATGTTCCGTCTACCCTTGTTCTGTACCGGTTCACCGCTTATCATCTATCGATTATTTAACCACCCACGCACATGTGAACTGTTCTGTTGGCTCCGATGGAGTCACCTGTTAATGTACACACACACACACACATGCCTATACGTCTGGCGTTGTTTGTTGAGAGGTCGGAATGTGTGCGCCCAACTCCCTTATGATTGGCTCATCCTATGTCACTGCCTTACTGGACTAATTTTGCTTGATTCTGTATACTTGGATCACATTCTCTCCTTGACACAGTGGTGAGCTGTCCCCTTTTGAAGCACAGTCGAGCTCTGTTATATTCCTATTTGACGCAATTATAAATGAAAGTGACTATCCTTACCCAGTTGCCTCACGAATCAAGGTTTGTATATTATTTATCTTGTCTGTAATTGATTTAATAGTACCGTATCACCAAGCAGTTTTGGTTTTCATTGCGTTGGAACTGAGACTGCGCTTCATTTGTCGCCAGGTTTAACATGGGAAGGCAGTCCATTCTAATTCCACAGAAAAGGAATTAACAATTAGTCTACCTGGTGGACGGAAAGTTAGTTGTGCAAAACACCCTTACCGTTTCATTCAGACTAAGCACAAATGGAAATCTCGTTCATTTGTCGAATGTGAAGGTTACTCATATGGAGTAGTGAATAGTTTCGACGAATATGCGTTGCTTGACTAAAGTTTTAGGGAAAAATTTGGCCTCCATCTGTGAGTGTTGCTGAATAAAAATGTCAAAGTTTCAGTCTTCTACATCATTCAAGAGCGCAATTATATCGATCTTTATCGATAAATGTCAAACTGATAAATTCTCGAGCATTTTCAGGAAACAACTGAGTTTCACAACACCTTGAAACTACAGTAAATGCAGTTGTTCTGTTTGTTCGGTGTTTATTGGCACATATATCATGCTAACATTTTGGTAGATAAACTGATCTGGAGAAAATCAACCGGATGACTGATTCGCTGCTAGATTTCGGTATTTACATGAGATGAGAGGTGACGTTGATCTGATATATTGGAGAAATCCCTTGTGTACAGAGCGAATGAGGCCTTTTAATCAAAAACTAGAAAGAAAAGAAAATACAGTCCCATCAGCTGCCAAATGGTAAAGTTGTATTTGTATACCTGTGTTCTACCTGTGCAGTCACGGGTTCATGATCCACAGTTGCGTCGATCGATTTGGACAACTGAAAAAATCGACTAGGCCTGGAAACTGGCCAGGACTTACTAGCTTTTAAATTCACTGTTTCTTTTCCTATACACGATGAAATTCCCTATTTTGGGAAATTATTGTCGCGTAAATAAAGGTGCAATACTATCTAAGTGAAAGCTTCATGCTATTCTGATTAAAAAGGATTCTTCGATTGCAGCAGATATTCAGCTAACTTTCCATTCGATTTTCACTGCGACATAGTATATACTGCTTGTGTTCATACACGTTCCTTTCACAGACGTATTATTTAAACGCTTCATATACTTGCATTCTCAAAGACAATTTTCTCACAATGCGTATTATAGACCTGAAGTACAAATTTCCTATAGCCCTCTCTACAACTGTTTGAGCTACATCACGCACTCCATCTAATTGAGTTACTTTTCCTCCTAAAACGAAATCAAATGCACTATCGGTTACTTATTTCCATTGAACCGTGACAAATAAAATCTGTGTGTACGAGGATTAGGAGAATATCCACATTGCGTAGGCGCCGAACAACCGTTCATTCGATAAACACAGACATACACATTCGCATATGACGAAAGCACGCCGCCTTGTTGAGGTGTACACGGATCAGTTAAATGTGCTATAAAAGTACACATATTCATCGCTAAGACAAACCTTTATTTTGCACGTTTAAGGTTGTTTTGTCGTAACTAGTCTACACACTGGATGCACAAGAGAAAATACTACGCTGGTTCGTTGGGCGTTACGAACACATTTATGACTATTCTTCGATGCCCTGGTGAAAAGTAGTGTGCGTTGCAAATTCCAATCTTGTTTATCATTATTTGTTTTCTTAGTATTCATCGCTAACCAAAACTGTTCGGAGTGGAGGAACAATATATTTTCGGATTGATTTTCACTTCGTTTAAATGCGAAATAGGTTGATAATTGTCCCTCCGTAGTCATGAAAGCCTCAAAGGAATATAAATGCATTATATCAACTTTTATGCGAAAAAAAATGGATGACTGGTTTATCAATAGATGGCAGTCAGGTTGGCAGGAGGATTAAGTGCAATGACCTTGGAAACTTGCGATTCCGTTGAGTTTCAGC
Source organism: Echinostoma caproni (assembly GCA_900618425.1). NCBI lineage: Eukaryota > Metazoa > Platyhelminthes > Trematoda > Plagiorchiida > Echinostomatidae > Echinostoma > Echinostoma caproni. The sequence goes on from UZAN01042217.1 coordinate 11,195, forward strand.
CGTGTTAATGTATCACTGAACATTTTGGTTCATCGTGTCTTCTTTTTCCTCTTTTTCAGATTATCGGCCAAACCCTCTCCACGGAGAGCATCCCGTCGGTCAACGGTTCCAGCTCACACCTAGACCCGGCTTACTTGCGGTTGTCTGATGTATTTGTTCACGGTGACATCCTGCCGCGCACACGAACCAAGAATCTCACATAATTCATGGAAGATTCCCATAGGAATTTCAAACGCCAAAATAAAACGAACAAGCTTCTTTCCGTAAAGTCGGCTTCAGGCCCTTGCAGTTATGTATGTGTTGATATCTAATTTAGAAATAAATATGATTGGTGCCTAGAGCAATTTTGTGAGATAAACAAATTTCCGGTGGTGACCCAGTGGTAACGCCACCAAGTTGTCACCCTGGGGACGTGTGTTCGAATCCCACCACCACTGCCTGAGTTTCCTCATTGTGTTGCACGGCAGCCATTTGAATGGCCGCTTCCTCCTTCCTGAAAATTGTATCGTTGCATGTTCAATAAAGGAGAGTAAAAATTGAAGAAAAGACAGGAGGATCAACACATTGTTATGATTGATAATATTCCAATTGCAGATTTTTGATGATCAAAATGGTATTTCGTATTATGTTCAAAGAGTAATGTCAGAACTTGCCTGTAATGGTGATTTCCATTCTAGCAATTTTACAACCATACAGATGAGTTATTAGAATGTGAAAAATGGTAAACTATCTTTTTCAAAACAGTTCTTTTGACCCAGGGCTCACGGATAGTTATGAATATGTTCTCTGAGGAGCGCAGCTTAATTTTCGAATCTGTAAATTTCATTTACTGTTTCGTTTGCGGATAATTTTTCAATTCTACTTGATTTTGATACGTAAGCAGCAAAACTGGGCGCTTCAGTGGAACGGCGTCCATCCACTAGATGGCAAAACTGTTCATCTAACAACCCACATTAAAAGTGAATCCAAATTCATAAGATTTTTCAAGAGTATTTTAAAACGTTTTCGAGCTTTATACAGAGACTTCCTGGAACATCAACAAAAACGGATTTTGGACAAAAAATCAGTTGAATAAAAAGTGAACCGACCACTGAAGAGGTCGTTAAACTCCTAACAACTTTTAATTTTATTAGTCAGAATCTGAAAAACCCAAGGCATTACTGTTTCGTTGAATGACTATGTGAGATGGGATAAATTGGCAGTTGGAGCCACCTTCGGTTAGTAGTGAAATTGGGTGAACCACAGTAATGCAAATAAGGAGCCAAGGAGGTGAACAAACTGGCCAATCAATGGCTTCATCATTGACCGGCTAGATGACACATAATGCAGTTTCCTATTTGGAAGAAATGTCTTTTTAGCTTGTCAACAACAATCTGGTTATGTGGAAACCAACAACTTTCACATTTAGGGTCAACATCCGAATACTTAGAATGGAGAACTTTGTCCTTTGGATTTCTTGTATAGTTTAAGATGGATACGGAAAGCGTCCTAAGTTAAGGGCACTGTAGTTGTATTTATCAGGGTTAATATTTGGACCAAATGAAGTGAGGTACTGAAAAAGAACAAGTCTGTCATTTTCGTTCGTTTGGAATTTGGAGTGTGTAAAAATAGAGATAAAAGCGGAAGTTTTATTAACACTCCCAATAACGAATAGGGGAATCGACAGATAAGTTGTAAAGTGACACGGTGATAGGGTAGCATGTTGTGGTTATCGAGTTTTCGATTGATGCCGTTGATAATGTTCATACTAAGTCAACAGACTGATGTTGATAGTAGTAATCGTTCAACTTTTCCAACAGTGAAGTGAGACAGTCAGAAGATTGCAGCGTTTTGAATGAAATTAATTAATTCAAATGTTTCAATGACATCATATGAAAACCTCTCGATCCATCTCCGTTCAGATTACCTTTCTAAAGTAGCTTCATTGTAGCACAAACAGCTAGATATCCGTTATCGTAACCAACAATTAGATCTACTGGGTAGTACTTGAAACGTGTTAGTTTGTCTTTTCTTTAGCAATTCAATGACATTTTGCTCTTGATAGCGCTATTGTGAAGTGCGTAAGTGGTTTTCGAATATCCTTCCAAGTCGAGGATTATTTTGGTGCACAAAATCTTAGCGGCCAAGCTTGAGTAAACCGATGATATTACGTAGACATTTTTATTCGGTCATTCGATGTGATTGGCTTTTTTTGGAACTGCAATTCACGTTCAATACAAAAGTCAGTTTTGGTTGCATCGTTTTGGATGGGGCAACGGAATACCAAGCGAAAGCAGTAGTTTCTCACCATCCACGCAAATGAAAAACCAAAGAAAAGGACAATTTTAATGTCAGTGTACCCATATTTCTTAAACAAAGGCTAACCGTTTGATCAGTATTTAGATTGCTTTCAGAACACCTACCAAATTCAGGACGCTATCAGCACTATCGGACGTAAATGCAACCAGTCTAATGCAAGATGATTTTCTTCCCAAAATATTCTCCCGTGTTACGATACCTGTCAGGAATAATGTGAACAAATTGTTGCAAACTAGGGTTTAGTTGGATAGTATAACAGCCTTTAGTGAACCGGATTTCTGAAAGATATAGCCTGGCATCCGCGCACTCTTCCCGTTAGTTTCTCATCTCACATTTCAACAAGGTAGCACAATATTTTCGTCCTCTCTTTCTGAGATATCGTATCATGTGAAAAGAAACGGACCCTGTCAAAGTCCTGTCATGTTTAGATAATCTGGGCCAGGAGACTTTTGACAGCGTTCTTGTTGGTATGATCACCGCGGTGGTAAACTCGAGTTTCAATGGTTGCTAGTAGCCTGTGCACGTGCATTTACAACGCGCTCGAATGCATCCCATCAGTTTGTTTTTACACAGTTCCCGTAAGCACTAAAATCACCCTTGACCAAACCGCCAACCAGAGAAAAATAGATTCTGATACCCCCTTTGTGCAATTTGCACATACCGCGTTTGGTTTTACTTTATAACTATTCGAAATCATGTGTACAACTTGATCACAATGGATCTATCTATTTATGTCTAACCTGAAAACTGGGATATTTAGTCTTTTTTTCGTTATTTATAATCCGTATTTATTGCACAATATGCTCATTGTCATTTGAGCCTATTTTGTAATTTTCTCCTTTGTTTATTGCTGGTCAACATCGATTCTACTTCTTATGAAATGCACTGGATTTCCCTTTGAGCTAATCATAAAACTGCTTACGTGTTCTTTATTTTGCGTCGAATACCTAATCATCAATTCCGAGCAATCAACAAATCGACTGCAGACAAAACTGAAATCCTTTAGCTGCTGGTGATTAAATGTAAATTTGCAATTATACCTGTAGGTTTAGCCTCCAAGCGGACATAAAGGAGTAATTTAAGTAACTGCACGTTTACTTGAGTCCTGAAATGAGCAAGAAGACATATTGAAGGGTAATCGACTTTCGGACACTAATTCTTGATTTCTTCCCAAGAACAATGACTTTCATCACTAGTAATTAGACTATCACAACCATCCAATGCTTACAAAATAATGAAACCAACCTATTCACCTTTTTAACGATATTGCTGTCTGAAGAAATGCTTTTAACAGGATCTGGGGAACCGGAGAATGAATTCATCATTTCGCATTTTGAGGTACTTAAAGGAGTGAAACATTGCCATTGATGATGAAAATAGTTTAAGACTACTTTAAAAGTGGCTTTTCGGGTGTGAGGGAGTGACAGCAATGTGACAAGGCTAACTGCACAAAAGGACAGCAGCTGAACCACTGAAATAATATATTCAAAATGGTGAGTCCAGGAATGATTGAGATATAGGACAATAACACACTACTCTGGAGTAATAGCCTTGGTTATCTTTTGAATATTTATGGTTAGTAAGGCGAGGTACTAAACAAAACGCGGTGCAGACAACCAACTTCAAAATGAAAGACATATTAGCACATCTAGCAAAATACAGCACTCAAGAAGACGGGAAGAACCAACTGAAAACGTCGATTAAACTTTCTCCATATTTGCCATAGGGTGACGTTTAAGGGAACAGCGAGATCGCTATTGGTCCCCAAGGAAAGCACCGGAAATTACAACTAAGAGAAATAATTTTTGCCATTGTATTGGTGAAAAACTTCAATGAAAAAACTAGTCGATGCGCACACTCATCACACTTATCGTAGTAAGAAGAATCTAAATGAGTCTCCCATGAGGCAATCCAAGAGATATATTCCACGAAAAATTATCTTATCCGCGCTAATTTCTTTAATACGCTCAAAACGGTATGTATTAGCACTAAAGATTTTGGGGGTTGAAATAGCAGTCAAACGGAATCAATAAAACCAGTGATCAATCAATTTCTTCTTAAGTCACCAAAACACCCCAAAATATTTTCCAAATTCCAGCGCCTTCAAATTTTGGTCTATTTCTATTTTGTCTTCATTCATAAGCTTCACGAATACAGGGGAGAAAAATATATTATTTTTTCAAAACTTGGTAAAGTCTTTTTGACGTGCTCTGAAGCATACCTTTGTCTATGTGTAATCACTCTCTGCCTGGTACTGCTTCTATTTTTTGCTTACTAGCATGATCCCTAGATTCATCGATGCATTGTTCGATTTGAAATTATTCATATACTCGCTATGACGTTCAGAAATGGGCTGAAGATGCGTCGCATGAATGTTCTGATACCACAAAACGGTCACATCTATTTAGGTATACATACAGGGTGAGAATAGATTGGTGCAACACTTCCCCAGTGCATGTGAATATGAAGTAGAGCTATCATTTTACAGCGGAATCTACACATACTTCGTTTACATTACCGAAGCGCTTTCTGTTTATCAACCTTGGAAGTTTGAGTATGATTTCCCCCAGTCGAGTCTTTTGAACAAAAGTTTACATGAAGAAAAAATGTGAACATTTGAATTTGAATCAGGGCTTGCGTAAATGAGCATAGTGGTTTTGAAATTTTCTGTTGAATCAAGGATACACTTTATTAGTTATGGAGAAAATTTGGTGCAAATGCGAATGCAATGTACTTAACGATATCACAATAAATAAAAAGGGAATGATGCTGTAGAGCAACAACGCATAATGGAATCAAAAGTTACAACATATGTTACACAAGATTGTATTTCAGTTTATATAATATTTAGTACCCGGGATCCAATAAAAAGAAAGGTAAGGTACAACATAACTGTGCAACACTGTGGTAGGAATGTGTGAAGATTTAAATTTATTAGGATTGACAGAAGTGGAAAAAGATGGAGAGAGGGTCTTCTGCGATGCATCAGACCAGATGGGTTCTCACAGACAGTCAGATATTTCCATTTGCCGGTGTTCACTAGAGTCGACCGGAACCACTTAGGTGACAACTCCATATCTAGAAATACTTTTCAAAGAGCGTCCAATCAATAGGAAATCCTTAGACAACAGACTGAGGAGAATAATGGGGAACAGTAAGGCTAATAATATAAATGCACGACAAAAGTTTAAAAAATAGATAGCACGATATCCTCAGATGTCGAAGGCGTGACGTGTAACCGTTGGGTTTCTGACGTTAGGAAACGCTTTCAGGTCAACAGAAATTGAATATTATTTGAATAGCTGTGACATTTCAACGCTTGAGTTGCTTACTCAAATGTTGAAAACAGGTGGTCCGGCATGCACGAATAACTCACGAACATAAAGTAAGAAAACGTCAATGCACGTGGCTGAATGTAAGGGATGAATAATGCCATCAGACCATTAAGAAATCGAACTTATGGCCTGCTGTCAGGGGTTTATGAAAGGATTGTTTTTAATTGCACCTTTTATGGGATGGGTGGTACATGTCGAATGAGGAAAAAGGAAAGATCGGAACATTGCTCCCTGTTCCTTGATTTTCATTGACAGCAGATGACGTAATACCAATAAAACATGTGAACTGGCATTGGCCAGTAAAATAGACTTGCATCCAATTAAACAGATGTGGCGGGATATGTTGTTGATGTAAAATTGATAAATAGCTCAAAAGCAGTTGGTTCAAACTAATTGCTTGAAACAGTTTGTAATATTGCTCGAAGGGATGCAGTCAACATGAGGTAAGCAAACAATGTAGCTGATCAAGGCGTCCCTGTATAATCACACAAGCCGATACAAAGAAAGCAACGAATCCAGAAAACTTCCAGGTTGATCATCGTAGATCAAATGTCAAAATTAAACAAAACGATAAACTCTACTGCACGTATTGCAGAATAGTTAAGAGAAAATGCACTCACGACAGTGAGAATCGGTTTTCGTCAACTGAAACTCACTTCACGTCTTCGGTCTAATTAAAATGCACCCAAAACAATACTGAACAGAAATTCAACTTTGACAAACCGAATGTAAGGAATTCCTACTGATTTGAATTCAGATATACCTGGCGTTTTTCCCGTTGATGGACTGCAGATAGGAATCTATTGACGGTATGTGGTTCAATTTTGTCTCGTTAAACGAGTGACATCATTCAGAATAATTTTAAATATTGGGTTGCTTATATTCCACTCATGGGAACAGTAAGAAGGCAAGTCCTGTGAGCTGTTCACATTCACCCGCAGTTGCGGTGACACAGAGATAGAATGAATCGGCACCTGTCACAACGGACGTCTGAACATATAACCAAAAGATCAGTCCAATCAATGACGCAATACAGTTTTATATTTCGACCTGATAAGGTGAATCCAGATTATTCAATAGCAAAATATCTCATGGCGCATGATAGATCAAAAGTTGTCGTTCAAGCCGTGATTACCTAAAGTGAAACCCAGGCTCATTGTGTTAATTAAGTTACGTAACCGAATCTTGCGCACAAAAGTTTCTGACGAGATCAGTTAAGTTGCCGTGGAATTGATTTCGCACTGCCCTGACTAGATTCCGTTAAACTAATGTAGTTATGAAAATTTTATTGTATAAGAATATTGTTTCCCGCTGTAGCGACTGAGGTTATAAAAATAAATTTTAACATCTCACTTTATTTGAAGGCTATGTGTTCCCAAAAATACAGCATAATTGCAATCATCCCCGTGCTAATTGAAGCAAGCCTTTCCCGAGATCAATTTGAAAAGAAAAGACCAAATTGCAATACTGCACGATTTATGTCCAGGACGATTTCGCTGCATCTCAACATGGTGCATACTGCAGAAAATACAATAATTATATGGGGATTTCGCATGGCAACAAAGATGAGTACAATACAATGAAGCAGAAAAAAACATAAAGAGGGAGGGGTAAAAAGGCTATCACCAGGGTAAGAATAAACTAACATAAAGTTCTTTTTGTTGACACAAGGGGGCTTCCATCGACTGATAGCAATCGCTTCTGCAAACCGTAGCAATCTTGCGATTCGTGACTTGTAGATAATTCGGAACGCCATGCTTCGGTCGATCTGGTGTTGCGTCGTCAGAAGATGTTTAGCTATGGCTGACGACGGAGTCTTGTAGTTTCGACCGTTGGTTCTATGTCGTGGACTTGACACAGATTGTGTCATCCGACTTTGAACCCAATTTGGAATATGTTCAACAACCCGGTTACGTAATTGTCGCTCTGTTCTGCCCACGTAGGTCGCTCCGCACCCACATTGGAATTGGTAAATCAGATTAGAGTTGGCGTACAGAGCCAGACGTTCTTTTACCGGGGGTGTGGGTATTCTAGTTGTCCGATAGACGATTTGGGGGTCAGGTGCATAGTGGGTTCGCGCAATTGCCGATCTCAATCGTTTTTTGAGCAAACCGCTTACGTCATCACCTTTGAATTGGAGGCACAACGTGACTCGTAATTTTGGGGCTGACTCAATCGTTTCTTTGACAGTTCTTGGTTTGCTGTGTCTATTGACGAACGCCTCGGGGTAAGCATTTTCTGTTAACACCTCCCGAAGGTTTTGTAGTTCTTGTTCGATTGTATCTTCCGCGCAGATCCGCCTCGTTCTGTTGAATAGCGTCCGAACAAGACCACGTTTATATTCCAAGGGCACAAAGCTCTCGAAGTGTAAATATTGGCCTTTCCAGGTCTCCTTTCGGTAAACGGATCGGGCGATCGTTCCGTCTTCTTTTCGCCTCATGCAGATATCAAGGAAATTTAGTGTGTTGCTAGCTTCGGGTTCCATTGTGAAGCAAATATTTAGATGCAATCTATTGAGTTCATCCAAAATTGCTGTAGCCTCTTCTAGGCTTTCTGGTATCAAAAGAGTGCCGTCGACGTAGAGTTTGTAAAGGATTGCACGTTCCAGAATTTTCTGTGCCTTGTGTTCGAGATGTGCCATAAACAGGTCTGCCAGGACTGGGCCCAACGGACTTCCCATAGCGACACCGTCAATAAGCCTACACGCATTTCCTTGAAACGTAAAGGACACATCGTTTGTACAGAGTAGTAATAAACGCTCAAGGACTAATTAATGCTAATTATTGTTCGACACATGAGAGCTAGCGTCGAAGGGTTAGGTGGAGGCATTATTCGGACAGAATGATGCCGTAATTCACGACTCACATCTGGAAAGAAACTGTTTATCATTCGGCGATAATAAAGTGATGGCGTGGTCTAAAAGCCTTTCAGGACATCTTTCGCTTTTTTTGGCCTCAAGGCCATGTTACTACCTGAGTATACACGGATCAAAGCAAGAGTTAGAATCCTTCCAAAAATACGCTCATCGGTCTGTAGACAAGGATCTTCCTAAAGGTTTTGCCTGAAAGGGGATTGACACCGTGTTTGATTTACACATTTTTTCGACCTTATATTTTGGTGTGCCATCAAATATTTACTGGTGATGATACTGGTTGATGAATAATTTCTTATTTCATTGTACTTATTCTTCATTCGTAAGTGAACATACAGCAATGTCGGCGGAGAGAGAACTGTTTACCCCGCGATCTATGCATTTCGAAATATTGCATTATCCTGCAGGAAAGTCGGTAAATGTTCTTACTTCCAAAGATCAATCCGGCAGAACGCCATGCGGCCAGTCCATGGAAAATGTGAACTATTCCAGTCGCTTAACGGTTTAGTTTGTTTGTGGTATGGTTATTCTGATTCGGAAAATATGCTAAAGACAGTGCATACGGTTGTGAAAATAATACGGAAAACTACAGGGACGGAGGAATAATTTTCTAGCAAATATGAACGAGGAAGAGGAAAACGTTTATATCTACAAAATTCAACAGTTTTCACTTGGTTGAGCTATGGGACTGTGAAATGCATCCCAACTGGTGCAAGCAACATTTTCTCTCGGTTGAATGAAATTCTTCCCTTGTGTTTCGGGAAGAAAATTGGGTAAAAAAATGAGTAGCTTTTCAGGGAAAACGCTTTTAGATAAGTTACCCATGTTTTAAAACATCCTTAATTTAGTGAGGTTGTGAAATCAGCAAATACAATGGCTTTGTGCGTCACTGTGTTAGACGAAAAACAGATATTAGCTAAAAGAATGCAAGTGTATTCAGTGAGCGGAGGTGCATTTTATAAAAAAAAGAATAAAAATTGTTTTTGTAGGAATAAATCATCATCATCAACATCCGTTTAAACTCAAGAGGTAAACCAGATCCAACTTGACTGAACATATACGGTTCTTCAAGACTACACGTTTTTGAATAATTAATGAATCAGGCATTCTGTGCGTGAGTCGGCGTCATTAAGCAACTTGTCACTCTGGATAACATTAAGACTGACATCTTTGGCCATAAGAGATCTATTGTTTGTAAGGATTTTTCACAGAATTGACAAAATTCACTATATCAGGAACCGGTTCAGTATCGAAAATACTTAGAGTAACACTTGACCATGTGCCTTACTCAGTTGAGTGTTAAAGTTTACCCATAAACAAAAACGGTTTCTTACAGTCAAACTTACGAATACCTCAAATGAAACGAGAAAACATGACGGAAGTTTAGAGACCAGACTTTTATTTGTGGCTTAAAGAAGGTGTGAAAGTAAAGAATATCTACGAGGCTGAGGTAGCTTGGTGTGTGACATTTATATCAGTATTCAGTCCGAAAGCTACACTGCACATCACGCTACGAATGGTCGATTGGGGGTTGTGGGGGGTTGCGCTGACGATCTGCTCTGCAACGAGCGCAAATTTAAAACCGTGGTCTTTTCATTCATGTCATTTGGCATTTCTACACTGTCAGTCAGTGTGTCTTGCCTGGTGGACGGGTAGTAGCTTGAACCTCGTGCAAAACAGCATGGCCCTTTTGTGTACATTGCTTTAAACCTAAAACTGTATCAAACCGAAAACCGATTGGCAGCGAACTTGCCCATTTTGTAGCATGCTTTAACTGATGATTCATTGATTAATCCACTGAGTGCGCCCTTTGATACAACATACCATGGGAAAATGGAGAATAAAGCGTTTATGGACGAAAAGTAACTTGATCAACATCTGCCTGGGGGACATAACGCTTATTGACATCTATATCTGTTCATCAATGATATTTTAGGACTATAATTATCATATCTATTAACCCGATTCCTCCTAGTATTATGTAACTTGCACATTTATCTCCAAACGAATTGCATGCCAACCAAACAAATATAACTCGGCATGGATATCCTTAAATCCATAATAAGGCTTGGATAAAGCAGCATCAGCTTCATATACTTAACTGGTTGATGCAAATTATATTGCCTACTCAAACCCATGTGCTATACACCATTCGGGTAATCTTCACATTTCCCGAATATATTGGGTTTTGGAAGTTTTCTAGGTATCAATATACCTAGAAAACTTGCAAAACCTGAAGGGAATCTTATAATGTTCACTTAAAAATGTTTTTCCTTAGACGAGGATATAGACTGACATACTTCACGTTTGTGAACTACTGAGCTACGAGATATGATTACAGAACGTACTGTCATGTTTTGGCTCAAACCATCATAATATTTATGGTAAACGAATTGGATTCGGAATACCCGACGAATGTAAATAAGACTATTCTCTCCACCTGATGATTCAAACGCAGCTGGTTGCTGCAACTTGGCAGGTATATTTTGGTCGTTGATTACATTGATCACAGTTTTACACTTTACTGGTTCCCCGAATTACCAATCCAAACCAACCCACTTGACAAGTACGACCAATATCATGACAATACTTTCCGTATTATTGTCACTTGCTACTTTGTTTCTTCAGTAACCGGTCATCTGATCGAGATTTGAGCCAGCAATCAGTACGAGTTCGATCGTCAATTAGAAATCAGAACCAAAATTAAAGTCATAGAGCGATTTAACATAAATAAAGGTAGATTGGAGACATGGAGAAAACCGTGTTCCAAGAAAGGTACACCTATACTTTACCTAAAGATCACCCTGCATAACAAGGAGTAAACCCGGATATACACTTCATTCTAAACCGTTGTCTTGTAGCCCAAATAGGACTGGGCCAGCTTATTAGAATCAAACAGGTTATTCACTGCCATTCACGGAAGAGTATACCTCACTCTCCGGAAGTATGCATTTTTTCATCTGAAAAGACCGCATATCCAATAGGTGAATACATATCCCATCAATTGGTTGAGCAATTCGTTAGATAGGAAACATAGCACGCGATAGTTTATCTGACTCAAAGGAGTGTAACATGAAAATAAACATCTGCACAGAACAACCAGTGACAATAAGTTTCAAACACGTTATTCATGTAATTGATGCATTGACGTTTTCTTCATCAGTAATTACTGACACAGTCCAGTATTAGGTCGGTTCGTTTGATTCTGTGAAAATTTTAGCCATTACAAGTGACAGTAAAAACATCACACTTACGGCTTGTTAAGTATTTTTGACTGTTGATTAATATTCCGTGAATTTTTCCAGTTTCTCGCCAGAGGTTTAGCGTTATTGAGGCTGTCACTAATTCGGCAACCGAAACGTCACTTGTATTAATGCTTCAACGAAGAACGTGGTGTATGCTAAATGCGTAAGTACCTGACTGGAGGCAGATCACACAGTGTGTGCTCATTTTCGGAAACGACTAGGCGGCACTAATATATCTTGATTTTTACTGACTTTTACAAATCCCCTTTACTTTTCATTACTCATTTGAAAAATAGTGTGATCGGAAGAGAATGTCTTGAAACCCGGCGTTGAAAGGTCGCAGTCCCAAGTAAAAGTCATTCGTTTACTTTAAACGATGCCGATTACATCAATTCCACTACATTTGTATGTAGACGCTCAAAACTGAGATACGGTACACTGCACAAATAGGTTTATTCAAATACGTTGTTCGAGTTAATCATCAGGAAATGTTGCTTTTGACCCTTCTTCCTTCCAGTAAGAAGCATCACCTACTATGCCAATGACAGTAAAAATCTCTGTGCGAGCTACATTTTTCTAATGGATTTATAAATCTGTCAAGGAGACCTATGAAATGATGTCGATAGAACTTATCTACCGATCGATGCGAGTGGTATCGTTGGTTTGAAGTTTTACAGATTTGTCTGTGGGAACGGCTCACCATCTTGTGTTGCATTTGTCCGAAACCCACCACCAGTATTTCATTTCCCACTCGCTCGTTGCCACCAACCTAGTTCTAAACATCAAGTGCACTTTTGTATCATCTCAAATAAATAAAAATAATTTTGCTATCATCTGCTTTTATGATCATTACTGTTGACGTCTATCCCCAGACAAATCGAATACATAATTTTTCAGCTGATATTTTTTCCATGTGAACCTCACTTCTTATTTTTCCAAATTATCCAAAACCGCAATGAAATGTTTGCGCAGAGTTATGGATGCGCTTAACTGGTCCACTTCTGTGATTTATTAAGAGGAGAAACTTATAGTGGATATCCCTTATTTACAACCCTGTACTGAAACTTCGTGGAATGTCAACTGCGAAAACTTGCGCAGTTAAATGGCAAATAAAAAGTCATTTCGCTTTACGTTTATCAATGTACCTTTTGCCGTCCTTCCTTATTGTATTTCGGTGGGTTTTGCTGATCTACTCAAGAAAGTCTTTAAATTTCTTTCGTTGATTTTTGTCGGTGTATTTTTGTCATGTGTATTTCGCACTCGTTGGTGATCTATCTAGAAAAATGTGTGAACTTCACTTAATCNCCGCCCATCCTTTACATGGTGATTTATCAAAATGCCGCTCTCATTCATCTACGCGTTCCACCTATGGATTATTTCCCTAACGCATTAACCTCTGCAAAAATTCCCAGTTCCTTATCCTTGTAAACCAACAGAACGTTGCTTCTGAATTTCTAAGCAAACTTGCATTGGATTGTCATTTGTTTGTATTCCACTATTTTTTATTTTATTACCATATTGTATCATTTATGTTTTTCTTGCTTTTGATGAGGTGTGTATTTTTTGACTGAAATGCGCACATCCATTCACGCCAAATTTATACAAATAAAAATACAAATAATCATTGTCAGATAAGTTTGAATTGTGGGATTCATATGCATGAAATCAGGTACATTTATAGACTCCAGTCATTTGAACGGTTGTCAAGCTGAATTCAGTTATTCTCGAGAACGAGCACCGTTACAAAGCACCGTTACAAAATTCGGCATTTCATTACGATCATCCGGTTCGCATGACCACACTAAAGCAGTTCTTCAATCTTGCTTAAGCTAAGTATCAACAGCGCAGTTTTCAACTGACTGTATTCGTGTAATCTACAGTCTATATTGGTCGAACTGTTACATATCAACTGCGAGTGATTTGCCCATAGGAAAGCAATGACATCTGTCATGTGCTGGGTCGCTATTCAAGTATTTGCCCATTTAACACCATCATGTTTTAGCATATTTTAAAAAGAATTCAAAGCTTGATATTAGGGATAAGACGTACATCTTCAGCATACAACTAATTTTTAGGACTTTCGAAAGCTATTATTTTGCATAAAGATAAGGATATCAATACATTTTTTCCTATTCCATGTAGACATTTCCAAATACCCACTTCGCAAAATAATTGTCACGGATGAATCTGCAGTGCTCAAGGGGCCTGAGATCTTGAAAGAACGTTGCTCACCTCACTACCTGGCCAATATTCTTTTCACCCATGGGGTTTCAAAAATTGCTTCTTGGAATTTATCTGGACGGAATTGAAGCGTAACTGAACCGCTATTAGGGACAAAATATAAGGATACGAAACGTATTCTACTGTTTCGTTCTTGAAACCGAAAATTCTGATGTACACAAACTCTTATAAGTAATCGATTTAATTTATTTCCGCCGAATACTCAATTATCAACGAGGTGTGCTGGTTTGATATTCAACCAGCACCCCTTACGCAAAAGCCATGGAGCACCGATGAATAGATCGAATTATGATTCCCACGGGAAAGAATTCATACAGCTAAAGTTTTGATCTTAAAAGGAACATCCGTTGTTAGAACAGCTGCAGGTAAAACAGAACAGAAAATATTTCAAGTGGTAACCTTTTAAAGTGTGATTAATAGGCAGTCGTGATTTGGGTCACTTGGTGGTGGGAAACCACTGACAGCGCTATTATCATTACAGAAGGGGCAGTCTACATGCAACATGGATGCTCACTTAGAGAAAACGTTACTTTTGAGTAGAGGGCTTGTGCCAACAGACTATTGTACTTCCTGAGTTTCGCATCATGCTTTGGACAAAATGGTTTGACATTCAACCAAATTGAGTATGTTTCTCTGGCTAATCAGGTGATATAACACCCTGATGCAACGATTGTTTTGAATGTCCGTAAATTCAACAGTCTATTGCTCAAATTCTCAATCAGCTCTTAGTTCTCTCAGAGATGATGAACAACCTATCCACTAACTTATTTCATTTAGTAAGTATTTGGTTAAAATTTGTCTGTTTGTATTCAATCATATTAAAGTAATGCTCGGTTTCGTAAAATGTATTTAAACGTACGATGGAGAGCATCTAAAAGGACCACCGATTTCCGAATGCAATCAAAATGTAGGTATTCTTGGACGATTGATCTACTCACAGTTCACTTTCTTAGATTCGGGGTTATTACAAGTGACATTCCTCATGCATCTTCTTAAGTGCAGAGAAATAATGTGATCGAGTCAATCTTATTCAAGCCTGACAAGATTCATGTACCGGTAAGCATCTTATACAGTAACCGGTGGGATTATGTATGACCAGACCACACGGTTGTTTGGCATAAATCTCATTGCGGTATAATCGTTCTGTTTGGGATGATTCTCTCATTCCCCGAACAGATTCACTGCGATCCAAATATCCTTAGTCGCGTTTGAAGTGACTTCCTAAAGGAAACTCTCTCCCCTATATTACTATTTATATAATTACAACCCATGAAATCATCTTTCGGTGGTTACTTCGTTCGTAAAACATTTTGTGTATTTCTTTGTCTGTTTGTATCATATCACTTCTACAATTTGGAGATAAACATGACTGGTTTCAGGGAGTATGACAATATTCCAGCTCGACACATACAAACATTACATCAGATTTGAAGATGAAATTAATCATAACTGAGAAACCAAAGTAATTTGTAATTGAACTTGCAGAATGAATGGATGTGGATTCCTCATGGTAATGGTTAGTGAAAATAACTTCAAATACCATTCCGTTTTTAATTGGTCCAGATTCCAGAATTGAAAATAATTTCGAAGCAGCGGTACCACCTAGAGGTTCGACCTGTTTTGACAGACGAGTTTTCGTGGTAGTAAAATAATTGAGTATCGCCAGTATTGTTTCTATTTCTACTCGTGCCTTTCGTTCCCTTTCTTAACCTGTATTCTTCATCACCCCGATTTTCCAGGCCTAAATTACTGGTTTCAAAAACTGAAAAGTAAGTTTTGGTGACCATGGGGTTTAGTTGTTTTGCTGTCCGGTACTATGAAACCGCGTAACAAAATATATGAATTTCCTTTTCAATCTAATCACATTTGCACTTTTCTTTGAGAGAACCACGTTTCATGTCGTTTAGCGAGAGAACTATAACATTTAGTTTGCCCACCGATTAGGAACAAGTTTAGTGATGTTAGAAAAGTTTGAACTTTGGAGCGACCTCCGAAAAGCAGTAGATGATGATGACTGGTCTGTATTGCTTTAGTATCACAACACTCATTGTTTGCTTTAGATTCAGTTGGCAACGTCAGCTATTGCGTAGAACGTTTTCATGTTAACTTTCTTATCAATTTCTAAATAATTAAAGTATGCATTTTGACAGTGAGACCACGCACTGCTTCACTGAAGTACGATTAAATAATGCTCAATCCTTAAATTCAGCATTACATGATGACTCGTTCAACGAGACTACCGTTGCTTGCATGATCAGTGATAACAGAAGAAAGGTATAATATTTCGCTCCACGTGTTGATCTTAAACTAAATTCAAATTACTTGTTGACAGCTTCAGCTTGTTACATGTGTGGTGAACAATTTTCGCGGTTCAGCATCAACTTCTCCCATAAAAATGAGCCATTTCATGCTAACTGTTAGCACTTTAATCATTTCATTATCATTATGTTCTTTCTAGCAGTGTTAGTAACCAACAATTTTAAAAATATTATATTATTATTAATCCGGCTATACATGTAACGAACTGACTTGAATATGAGATCAATAACGGAATTTTTGATGAAACTCTCAAAATTTGCCTACACATATTTGGTAAGCTATCAGAAATCAAATGAGATATACTTAATGCTTGCAGATTGTCTGTAGTTTAAGTTGTTTTTTATTTTAGCTTAATGGTCCTCATGCAAACGTTCACCATAAATGAATCACATACCGCATTGTTTTCTGATGATCCCGATCATCCCAAATGGACTTAAATATATGACCGTTGAAATTAGTTGGGCTCATCTGGGACGAATTTTCACATTTAGTTAAGATAGAAAGCATTTCATTTCTCCGCCGCTCCAATCCTTTCGCCACGTAGGCGTAAACCAAATATTGTGAACTTTCGTATAGATACTAGGTGTACGGTGTGCTTTCGAAAAATGTATTTGAATGCAACAAATCTGTTATAGACTCCATTTATGTATTTTTATCGTGTCTTTGGATGTCATGTAAATTTAAACGGTAATACGAGAGAACCAAGAACACTGCATCGGGAGATGAAGTTTGCAAACAATAGTGTTCATCATACAGACATAGTAGTGAAAACTGAAAATTTTTTTAATGAGAGTGCTTTTGTACGAGTACGATCAATCAATGTAAACATATTTGAAATTATACCACTGTTATCATTATTAATAATAATATTAATGTAATCGATGGAATTTATGAAAATTGTTCGTTTCACATTATTCTAAAGATCAGTTCCAAGTGGATGACATATCTCTATAGGAAACACAACACTGCTGTACGCATTGAGTTTATAACTTAAATCACGGAGTTTAAACTGCCCTTGTGGTAGACTAATTTTCCTGTCGTTTGTTTTGCTGATAAGCTATCCACAACCATGTCTAAAAGCAGGGGAACCTAAATAACCATGAAGTTTAGTTTCCGCCCTACCCATAATTTACTACTTAATTCGATGAGTAAAAAAACGCCAAATAACAATGAGAACTTTTGATTTAAATGCAATTTTCATCTTCCAAACTGCTATGTATAAGGCTTTTATTTTAGCAGATGTGACAGATGTGTGAAAAATAGTATCCAACCCGAAACGATTTGGTGTATCGGTTTTGGTTAGGCATGTATCAAAAGTCGTTTCTACGCATATATCCTGATTTCTCTAAAGTCGAACCGGGAACAAAATTTAGTTTTGCAAATTGTCAAAGCTCATAAGAAATGCAGATGCACTGTAAAGTTTCGGATTTGAGCTGCAGACCGCTTAAATACTGGAAAGCATCCATGGATTGCATCAAGAAGTCAATTTGGCAAGCAAGCTCGTTTTCGGTGCCTCATTTACTAGCCAAATATAGCAATGTTTTATAGGTCACAAAAACATATAATGCAAGGAAGTAGAATAGGCCTAAACAATGTCTGTCTTTGTATGCGTGTGTATGGATACTATGGGTAATACTGTAAGGGGTGTATGAGAGTTCAAATCATTCTGCAAATGTCGTTTGTACACAAGCACAATCTTCAATTCTTCCAGTCAACCATACACTCGGCAGCACTAAACTTCAGTTTCGCTCTTATTTGAACTCATCAGCTGTGCATATCAACCGTCATCTCTGGGATTAGAACTTTTATTATTTCTTTCAATATGTAAGACAATCATTTGGATTGTATGATCCAAGAAACACTCGTTGCATTTATTCCAGTGGTTTGTGCTATTTTTTCTACTCTAACCTGTTACTTATGTTATTTATTTTGCAAGTAGATTTACACGTGTTCACTGGTAATATCTTATTTCTAACTGTGGCGCTTTGACCACTTCANNNTGCCTTCTTTTTGTTGCTCTCCACTTATTAGCAAATACGTACGTGAGGGGTCCGGTATGATCCGCGCCGCGTTTGAGGGTGATTTGCATTCCGGCGCTATCATTTTAATTGAACTACGGACTAAGCCGTGCATCATTAGCAGTGCGAACAGTAAATGATCCAAACAAATACCGCGATGATGAGAGGGGATTTGGTGGTTTGGACAGATCTAGTTCGTCCGTATATGTTGGTTTCTGTAGATTCACGCCATTGAGATGAAGTGTTTATCATTGTGACCATAAAATGCTGTGACCCAGTAACTGGTTATTCAGTATTTCTCATAGCTTCGAAACATTAATCGTGTTGTGTGAATCTTGTCTGCGGTCTACTTCATCTCACTTTTGTAATTCATTGCATTAATTGCATTCCTTGATTGAATNCAACTTCAAAGGATCGAATGAAATATTAACATTGTCTTATTCAAAATTGTTTTATTATATGAGCCGTAATAAGCGAACTCCGTAGTCACAAGTAGTTAGTGTTCACTCATGGTTATTTGCAGCTGAATATCTGGGACTTGAAGTAAGGTACCGCACAAGACTACTATAATATATGTGGTACTGAGCAGGAAGACAGATTTGTCTTCCAAAACACAAGGACCCGGGGGCATGATTTAAATCTCGGATATTACGAGTAAAAGCACTTGAATCAAACCTCTTGACTCTAATGCGAAGTAAACAAGCAGGTGGGAGGCTTTCGATTGGAGTCAACAGTATGCCATCTGTGTCTCCCTTCGTTGCTGTCGGGCCAAATGAACTGACTATCACGGAAGTCGACATCTAAACAAACACGAATTGAAAACTTGGTTCATCCATGGTTGGCACATGTGATGAATCCGGAGTTCGAATCCTGGAGGGGACGGTGGATATGCACTACTGATAAGCTCCAATAAGAGCGAAACTCGAGTTTAGTGCTTCCGAGTGTATTGTTGAATCGGTGAACTGAGGATTGTCCGTGAAGGTGAAGTCCGAAGGATAGTCAACCCTAATGAATAAAAATCCATTATCCCACACCACTACTCGCAAGTAACTGAGTCAAATGCGAAGCAAGTGATAAGTAATTATCGTGCAACCTTGAAATTCGAAGTATGTATCAATTAAGCGGAAACTGTGTGAATACAGGTCACCATCCCATCCCAAGAGGCTTTAGTTCTTTAATTAGTATTATTTATCATGTTGTGTTGGCATGATGATCAAACCCTAAAAATGAACTTGCACGACACTTTTTGTTCCAATTATGTGTTCCATGCAATATAAAATGTTTGCGGCGGGATTCAATTGCAATACAGTGTTCACCTCGTCATAGTAAGCGCTACCGCTTTGTAACTGGCATCCACTGAACGGTGAAAAAGCTCACTTTTAGTAATTGACAACCTGTACGAAAATCTATACGATGTATACGAATTGGTTATTAGGAGATTGAGAAAAAAGAATGTACAGTATTATCGAGAACAAAGTCCGTCAGATGAAATTAGACATTTTGAAGTAGTGCTTTAGTGCATTAGTGCAATTACTTAAGTTTTATTCATTATATGTTCTGATCTTGATGGGGCTCCGCTATTAACCAATAATGTTTTAAGGGCATTTACGTGTTTTCTATTTTAAGGGTGATAGACGGCTCTGCTGCCTTTTGGGTCACTGTAACCGCCAAGCTTTTTCGACCCTATGTAGATAACCACTCCAGGTTCTAAAGTTAGGTTTCAGGTTGCCTCTGTTATTCGCTTCTCAACACAGGAATTCTACTCAGGTACAGTCTCAATCGATAAGGCACTCAAAACATTCGCTGCTTGAAACATAGTTTTGCTCCTGTAAATCACTTGCTGCAGTCCACTTCCTCTTTTACTTTATTTTAAATCAAAACCCAAATCAATAACTTTCTATTTACCAATTGTTTTCTTTAAAATCCACAGTGCCCATTACGACATTAGAACACACGTTGTTGAGGTCGAAACATGTGTTTTTATTCTCTTCACATTGCATTCATATCTAAAGCTGGTATTTGTGCATTAATCGACCATTCAGTTAATTCTCTCCCGTTATGCAACATAAGTCTCACTAACGACGAGTTCCATACTGTGGCTGGTACCTCAATTCATAATTCTGAATCACCACCACTGCATTGTTTTGCATTCTACAAGTTCGGTTATCCTTCTGTTACGTATATTTTACCGGTAAGCAAAACGAGCGTCTTTAAGGTATTCCTTAGTCCTCAGATTACAGTTTTGGATGATTTTATGTCCTTATCTAAAGNATTGGCTCTATTGAACAACCGATACCAACAAATTGATTTTCCGACCCTGATCTCTGACCACGCCTTACTCCATCTGGTTCTGTTTTGGTTGTGAACTTTTCCGGAGGTCTTTTTCAATGTATGCACACAATTCCTCACTTCACGTAACCTGATAACTACGTTTGTTGTCTCGTTGTTCATCAAAGAAAATCAGCCTTCCATTGTTTACGTTGCTCAC
>UZAN01042217.1:32418-48370 GCA_900618425.1 Echinostoma caproni
TGTTTACGTTGCTCACTTTCCTCTCGATCCCGCCGATTGGTCTTGTAAACACGCAGCAGCAAGACAGCGATTTTACAGAGGGCTCAGAAGCATTTATATTGAGCACAAAGCAATGATGTTATCACCCGCTTCTGAAAGCCGGACGGTCTGGTCCCGTGTGAGTGCAGTATCCTGAAATTTTGTTCCACTGATTTATCATCCATTAACAGACCTTATGGAGACTAAGGGCTAGATCACTTTGAAGTACCCGAAGTTGTTGCCTCTCATTTCACCCCCAACTCGACCCCACCCGAATCATCCATCCAACTCTTCACATTCACGAAAGCGAGCCATTTTTCCAAACCACTCACTTCCATGAGGAAGATGTTCTCAAATCGTCTTTGAAATATGCACCCCAGAACTGATATCACCCCCCCCCCTACACACACCCATACTGAAGCTTATAATGCCATCTGTCTTTCAAATTCAGAGTACTCCAAGCCAAAACACCAGGAATGCTTGCCATTACTAAACGCAACGATCACTGGGAACCAAGTAACTTTCGCCCGATCTCTCTCATACTTGTCATCGCGAAGTCTATGAAATCACTCATTGCTAATCAGCTTCGCCATAATCTGGACAAGAACAAGATGTTAAGCCGCAGCCGGCAAGACATCCGGTTCCAACCATCTACCAGTGATCTTCTGGCACTTATTTGGATACACGGCTAGCTCTACTCTACAAATACGGATCAATACATATGTCATCTCTGTATATATAAGAAGCTTTTTATCGTGTCTATCATGCAGTTATGCTGATTAAACTACCGGAGTTAAGCTTTTATTTGAAACTCTTGTCCCGGATTGCAAACGTTCTCAACGGCAGCAGCACCTCTGTTGGAGTAATCGAGACAGTGTCTCTTTCCGTTCCGGTGAATCCTAGTGCCCCCCAAGAGTTAGTACGTTCTCCTTCACTCGTCTTGATGTTCATTACCAATCTTGTGTTCGACCTCCAATAGTGTTCATGACTTCATCGATGAGACCACCATACATTGTTTTTGTCCTATTTCGCTTTAGGCCGTAAACTTCAGCATGGGCGATGATCGCCCCACCCCTTCAAATACATTCGCGAATCCTGATCTTGCCCGGAATTTCCTTGAAGGCTATCGCAATTATATTATCTTAAATACCGGGGAGAATCCATTATATTCATACCTATAAAACAAATCTTTCTTCCTATAATTGAATTCTTAGTCAAAAGCTCTCCGTTCCACAGACTAATGAAATCTATTTCGATTATCCTAATCTTCTCTTTGAGGTAAGGTGGAGCTTCGTCCTCTAAACTGTCTCTTCTTCAGTGTGCTCAACATAGGGCTGTTCGTTTCATCAACGTCCAGCCCCCACATATAAGTTGCAGTCATTAGCTGACTATTGAGCAGTTACTTCTTTATGCTTTTTGTACCCATAATATTTGGTTTTTATTCTACTGCAATTGCTTCTTCTGTCCATCTCCCACTTATTCGTTCTCGTAGATTCCGTATACATGCAGCTGGTCACCTATTTCAAATCACTATCCCCAGGTATTGCATTCTGATATTCAGTCACCTTTGTCGCAAGAAGAGCATAATTGTTGACTCCCTCCCCCCTCTGGTTTTTCTTATAACCCATAAAATCCTTAATCTTTGAAGTAAAGGGTTTTACCTGTGATGTGTAATAAATAAAGCTGAAAAGTTTATGCCTCTACGGGGTTCAGTAATTGACTTCCGGTTATAGAGGGGAAATGCGAGGCAGCAATCATGGAGGAAACGCAAACAACTCCAATCCACCTTTCCACTGATTGGGACTCAGTTAGACAAATACTACAAAAAGTGTTATCTGTCAACAAATATTTGAGGTGTCATATGTGAGTTGATGATCAATCATAATTTTTGATCCGGTTTCGAAAGTATCAAAACGAGGCGATTGGAACGTGGAAGTTGCCTTCCGTATTCGGAACGACTTAGTTTAATCTTAAGTCAACTCAATTAACTTCTCATTTACAAAGCAGCTTGTTTCGTCTTAGATGCGGATCGTTCATACCCTATTTGTTCGTCAGAGTATCGGGCCGATTTTAATAATTTCCCCTAGATGGCTGGAAGAACTATCTAATTCTTCTCTCCATCGACTGAAAACTGTCTGAGGACCATTTGAATAAGGAGGGGTCATAACTCAAGGCAGGTCACTCCTTTAATGATTTCCGATTTCGTTTTGAACGCTATCGTAGGAGTCAAATCGTGCAGAACCTGTCCAATCGCATAAGGAATATTCCCAACACCGGTTTCACTTCGTTAATGGTTTATTTAATCAGTTCATTCGCCGGTATCACCATGGGTGAGTTGGCAACAGCTGTCCTGTTGGCCATTGAGGGGTCACGGGAATGTTTTGCGGACCAATTTTATTGCTTTGCCTGAATATGACATACTGATCACGTTGTGCCAGAAACCGCCGATAATTTATATGTTCAAAGGTTCCTTAAATAGAACGAAATTATTGCTTCTATCTGTCTCCCACGCTCGTAGATTGGCACAAGTCAACGGAATCGCCCATAAGCAGAGCAGAGGAAACCGGAAGTGAAAGCGAAGGAGCTCCGTTTAGAAGTGTCGTTTAGCATCATAAAAAATCATTAATATAGAACCTCGGGCACGAAGAATAAGCGCACTATCCGGACGACGATCAAGCAGCTGATTAAAATGCTTCTCCATGTCTATTGACGACATACCACAACCCATAATTGTGAATTAATTGGTAAGCATTTCCGGGATATTCCAGAGCTGACCTACTGAAGCCAGAATCAGCTATCATACAAATTTGCACACCTATTAACTTAGAGTTTGCAAACGGTCCATCAGAAATGAATTCTTTTTGGGAGGTTTTGGCACGAAGGCGATAAGAAAAACCAGTGCGATTTAATACATGATGAGGGATTAAATTATTCAAGCAGTCATATAAAGTACACCGTAAATGTTACAAACAGAATTGAGTAAATAACCAGAACCATAATTGTAAACATTAAATAATAAGTAACACACGGAAAGGTTTTATCGATCAGTCTATCGTGCTGAGATCGCAAACTACATCAAAGCTCTTTGAAAAGTAATTAGCAGTCTAGACGGCTAGAAACAAACCCATCGTTCCGCATCCTTATTTAGTTATCAATGAGGCAAACATTTTAGCTTGCTTTATAATGTTTTAAATTTAATAATTGAGTAGCCTGGTTTATGTACCAAGGTGATCATAGAAGGAAAACTGATTATTTATCAAATAATCAATTAGCATATCACTAGGACCAAAATTAAATGTACATCCCACTACATGCACTTGTCTCAGATATACATAATTTGTAGAACATGGAAACTTCGGCTGTTTGGGAAAATTACGTGGTGAATCACTGGTTAGTAGGACCTTCCTAAACACTGCTATTGGAAAATAAACCATTTCTATTTTATGCCCCTATCCACTGGTCAAGACTGAAGGAAATAAACGGAAGAACAAGGATGATAAGGCTTGTTATGACAGCCATTAATTCCTTTGTTGAACTGTAGCACATTTTTCCCCAACCTAAGAAACCCTTTTCCTAATACGCAAATATACATGATTCACTGCGGGCAAAATCTGCTTTTGATATCCAATCTTCTCATGGCACTTTAGTTACCTATCAAAACCTACTCCAATTTGCCAATCTTCTAATCTGAAAACTGCTTTGGAGTCGTTGGAATTGCTCCAAGTACGGAAAAAGTAAAACAATTTATACTGTATTTTGACGCATAAATTTGGTACAACGTGAAAACTAAATGAATCTTTTATTACCAGGTTTTGTTTATGGTGTAAATTAAAGGCACTTCCCTCTACCTCGAACAATGCACTTGAGAACGGGAACTCCTCAAGTAGTAAATCACTGGAACTTGAGCACAATCACTAATAGGAGGCAAAGCGGAACATTAAGGACTATCTACGGACACCCACAGTTAACCAGAACTTATCTTCTTTCATATTATAGACAGACAACTGTGCCTATATTTCAGTCAAAAATGTGTTAACCGCTACAATGAGATAACAAATGAAATGAATATAATATACAACAATGATAAAACCTAAATAGGTGTTCATCTTTGTAGGTTAAAAATTAGTTCGTTACGGATCCTCACCGTGCCAGTGAGACTATGAGCCACATAGGGAACCGTTGAGTTGTGATAAATGTATATGCGAGAGGGTAAGCAGTAAAAATTGAATCCGGTTATGGTATGGGGACGGCAAGCAGATAAATCGAGATTGAACGGATGTCCGGAGTCATTTATTACCTTATGAGCGAAATTCTCACACGAAGTAAAATGTAAATTACACAATTTTGTGATCAGAGCGTTTGAACGAATAAGAGAAACACGGCTGATACTTACTAAACCTCCAGGTAGAGTGATTAAATCCTTTCTAAGTAGCCTAGGGAAAATAACGAGCGAACAATGAAGTATGACAGAAAAAATGTGTTGATAAACAAAGGAACATACAGTTTCATACATCACTTGAAATTATCGTAGCTTCCGTATTTGAAAAGACAAGCGACGCAGTCTACCAACACAAGCTAACATATGAGAGGACCACCGTAGATTGCTATCTATGGTGACTCCTGAGTAATTGGTGATGTGTTCTGGTGACGGAAGCTGAATTGATAATTGAGGGTTCCAAAGGATAATTTGATCGGAAAAGACTGAAAACGCATGCAAAGCATTTATAATTATTCAATCGGAGACCGGATTGATTTGAGAATGATTACACTTGTGACAAACTGTCGGAAAATGATTCTATATCCGATTGGTTTGAAATGGCTTGGCATAAGAATATGTTATCTGCATACCTGAAGGTATTGGCTGGTGAGATTGATGGCAAGTTACTGATGAAAATTGAAAATAAATAGGGAGAGAGCACAGTACCCTGAAAGACTCCAGACTCCACTAACGGTTTTGAAATAGTGCAATTTGCTTTTGTTCTTTGAATCCTTCCTGTGAAATAATTTTTCAACCATGACAATAAGTTGGTGGGACAACTGAATGGCTGTAACCGAAGAAGATATCGTGGAACGGAATCAAAAGCGGAATAATAGTCATCTGAAGATTTACAAATAAAGTGCATCATTGAATAGCGTATCTATTTGGCTTGTACGCAAAATGGATGGGGTCACTGGGAACAGTGAATAGCGCGCTCTGCAAGTTTAAGTTCAGAAGAGATGATAGCGTTAGGACGAAAGCGTTTAGATTAAATCCTGAATGAAGAGTGTTTAGGAATAGTAACAATGGTAAATGGTCTCCAGGATTAAACAATCGAACATACGTAAATGGATTGGTTAATAAGAGACGCAAACATCTCTGTGACTGAGTGAGGACCATATTTGAGCAATGACGAATATAGACCATCGGCACCAACTGCATTCGTGGTCGTCGTAGTTTTCGGAAGTTAATAGACCTCCTCATTGGGCGCTGGGTCTATGGTAGAAAGGTGATCTCTGGGGTACGGAGACAGGAGGTCATTCGAAAGATAAATGAATGCATCATTGAAGTTGTCCATGTCAATAATTTTGTTTGTTGTCAGTTTTTTGTCGGCAAAGTAATCTCATCCCTTGCCATAAACACAAATAGTGTAATTCACATTAGGTGAAGTTAGTTGAACACGCAAAAAATGGGATAGCCACAATGATAACTCATTGGGAGCCTATGTTTCCGACACTCGTAATATAGTTATCGGTGAATCCAAAGTGCGTCGTAAGAACAACCGTGAAAATAAAAAATCTATAGCAGTCATACTAGGTAGTTACAAGGAAAAAAACATGTAATCTGTTTAAGAAAGGTGACCTCGCAACTAATATCATTTTCAAGTATGCCTTGGGTAAAGGTTGTTTATTGTCCCTCTCTGGAAAATAAATGTTGGTATATCAATGCAGTCACTTAGAACACAATTGGAAAACACTCTTTATATTTAATTTCATTGTCTTAGGATAGAGGTTAATTTAGAGAGTCGGATGAGCATAAGACGTGGTTCTTTCCCTCAAACCCATATGTTAATTCCAGACAAACGCTAAGTGAATGAATTACTGGTTCTTTAATTCTCGACAGCAAGATAAACATCAATACTAGAAAATAAACCTACAGACTAATCAGGGATTCCTTTCTGTCAGAATGAATATCAGTCACTCGTTTTTTCTCTGTTTGGGTGAATGATGTTTCATCCTTTGTATGGCTTCGTTCATGTTGACGTTTGCTTAGATGAATAAAATGTTATCTGCTGTTACTTGCAATTATGGATTCACTCACAGATAATAGGTATGTGATAGTCTCATCGAGATAAATGCAGAACACAGCTGGGCGATAAAGCCTGCACAAGTAGTTGGGTTTGTTGATATTTTCCTTTGGGGGGTTCCGTCAACTGTAGCATATAAAGAAAGAAACCTTGAAAAGAAAGTACCTCAGCTGTCATAGTTTTGTTTTCATGCAGTCTAATAGAAGCCTCAATTGGTGCAATACACCAACATAATAGGTATGTGTTTCTATCGATAGGCCAGATGATGAACTTGCGAAAGTCTAAACAACTTTTCTGGCAAAGCAATATAAACACTCCTTATTGAATGTTGCACGGAATATATCAAGCAACTTTGAAAAAACGATGGTGGGAAAGTGAAAGTATTACACTGAATTGCTTTTGAAAGACGATGCACTTGCGAGTACGATAAGCAAATGACTAAGTAGTGTGAGTCATAAATTGTTCTCAACATAATTGTGTGGTTCACTCTTCTGAACTTAGTTCTCCTTTGAGAGAGGAAGTACCGGCAGCCGATGGAGATGAACGCTTTCTGAATTTTTAATTTCGCTTGCTCTTGTGAATTTAAAAAACGATTTACTTCCGATTATGTAATACACAATGATACGATTTTCAGGGAGGGGGAAGCGGTTAATCAAAGGACTGCGATACAACACACAAATGGGGAAAGTCAGGCGGTGATGATGAGATTCGAACACTTGTCCTCCAGGGTGATAATTTGGTGACGTTACCACCGAGCCACCACCGCCTAAGTTGCGACGTCAAAAACTCCAGGAACACACTTGATAGAACGAGAAAATACCACC
Source organism: Echinostoma caproni (assembly GCA_900618425.1). Taxonomy (NCBI): domain Eukaryota; kingdom Metazoa; phylum Platyhelminthes; class Trematoda; order Plagiorchiida; family Echinostomatidae; genus Echinostoma; species Echinostoma caproni. The sequence goes on from UZAN01042217.1 coordinate 39,545, forward strand.
TAGCTTGCTTGAGAATAAGTACTGCTAAGGGTAAGCTCGAGCACTATTGATGTACACCTCTCCGAAACCACTCACACTGTTGATGTGCAGAAATGTTTAATTTCAAATAATTTGGTTGCAGGGCACCTGTCCGAAAAATCTAAAGACCGATCGTTATCTATGAATCGGATGCAGTGATAGGTATTTGTTAGGAAAGCAACCGTCAGCAAAACTACTAATACTAAATTATGCCGTCATTCAAATCCCAATCGCCTTTCTACTTATGCCCTACCATGTTGAATGCAATGAAAATCTCAATTGCAATCTTTCTGTATTTTCCATTGGATTAACTAATGTCATGCCATTGACTGGAAGAACAAAATAAGGCAAAAAAACAAAATATTGCTGAACAGAATCTAAGGATTCGTTTCTCGATTTTTCGGTTGCCATGATCGATCTTCGTCTGTACATTGTAAATTAGAATGAAGGCAATGTAATTATTTCACCAATAATGTCTTCAAAGTGACTATTTCCATTAAATGTGAGAATACTCAGAAAGAGTTAATCTGAATGAGCACCTGAGTATGATCGTGGTGAACATAATTTTAATGGATTTGAAAACACTTCAAAAGAGCCCAATACAAAACTTATTTTGGTAGCATAATGGAGGAATGTGGTTAGCTTTTCCTTTGTGATCTTTAGCACTTCGGCGTCATGATTACATCGAAGATTAGATGCAGCTTGTTGTGCTTCAATGGGCTTACACGCATTATTACAGTAAGTTTACATCTCGTCGTGTACAGAGCACATGATGCGTGAAGTGAAAAAAATAGAAAGCACGGTGCAGTAGTTTTTGGCTCGGATGGGTCTTATCCGCATTTCTACACTCAACTTTGAAGCGGACCCGGGATCTCATAAATAAAACGCAGTTATACCCACTTGACCCAGGACAGCAGGTGAGACCGTTTCTCATTTTAACTTCAGAAGCAACTCAACTAAAAGAGCTTACTGTGTGCACCGCACGCCACTCATCTCAGTCAGCACTAGTCTCCAGGTATATGAACCTTCAGGCTTCGGTTGTTTTGTATCCGACGAAATCTACTGCATACTAGAATTAGATCCTCTACTACCTTTTTTATCTCTAATTAGGATTGCTTTCTTTGATTGTAGGAAATCGCACAGTACACAAGTACTGATCATCTCAAGCCAGTTTGTGGATGTTCTCAGAAAACAGTAGTTAAATGATAAAATCCAAATCGAACCGGAATTTCGTAATATTGTCCTCATGGTTGAAATTTAGATTTGTCGACAGGACCTTAAACAAATCAGGTTAAAGCCAAGATAAGAAGGTTTGTATTTTACAACAGTTTAAAAACTACACGTTTATTCTCCAACCTCATATTACTTCCGGGTTCGTTGTTATTATAAATATTATATAAGAGAACTTATTAAATGCATCGTTCACATTCGTATAGCGCTTGTCGACAACAAACTGGGACTTTCTTTCGTAGTTCAATTTGTTTGATAATGTGAACATTTAGGTAACAATCACCAAAGTAATTAAACTTGAGACATTGCATCGGTTGATAACCGGTATAGTTAGAATGCTTGTAGTTCAGAAAAGGTTTCGTGGTCCAAAGTATATATTTGTTACCTTCTTCTGCTTGTAGACGGGTTGGTCCATTTAGTCAATTGAACAATCTCATAGAAAAACTCGTTCTGAGAACGTTTGAGCTGGAAGTAATCTGGAAAAGATATCAAGATCGCTGTAATGTTTCTTAACCTCGGGTTTCCTTGTAATACACATGGGAAATGCAAATTGACAGCTCAGTGGTGAGTCTGCATTTAAAATTGGTTTATTGCGGCGAGAGGAGTAAACGCGCAGCTTCTTTTTAGTTAGAAACGTTGATTGTACTGTGAACAAACCACATTTTCCGGTTCCTTTCCGATGTAGTTAGCATCGAGCCATAGAAACTAAATGAACAAGAAACATCAGTACCCAGTACGCTCAGAACCAACTTATTTCAGAATGGAATGTTCAGATCCATTTATTTGAGAGGATATAATATAAAACGTGTGAAAGTATACATACGTGCTGACTTTTACGGAGGCCTGGGTAAGAATTCCATGGTAACATATTGCAATCGATGGGTATATACTCATTTCACCCTTAACGTTAACCACATTATTTCGAATATCTACAAAAGCATAATTCGGTCATATTTTGAAAGAACCGAGCCTGCTCTACTTCATATATGCATCTTTGACCAGTAGCTGGTGTGAGAGTATTTTGGGTAAATGTGTGGAACGCGGTAAACACAATGTTGCTACTTCCACTTTTCAACGCTTAATTTTTTTAGTTGAACAAGTTAACTAGTAGTACATCACGTTGCGTGACGAGTTCTATCGATCGATCTGCTATTTGATGCACTAACTCATCACTGTTCTTTGTGAAAAATGCATGGGAAGTAGCAATAATTCTGTTTTCCAACCTATCTTATCAAGCCAGTTGCTTATAAACGTGTTCACAATTTTGCTCAAATCTGCAGTACTGGTTAGTATTTTTGGTGTGATGCGAACAGCCAGCTTTTTGCATTCAGAACAAATAATTGTGCTTGTGTTTCATTTATTATGTATCCTTCGATTACTTTACGCGTGTTTCAAATTTCATAGTCTCGATAAATCAGAAACACCGGAAATTAAACAAACCGAGGAAGGTTAATAATGCACCCAAGGGAGCACTGATCAACGTGTGGCGCAAAATCATTACTTTATTTCAATCGTTTGGATGAACTCAAGTTTTTTTGATCTATTTTCGTTACGCTGTTACAAAAATGTTTGTGAAAATAATCGGTGCCTGATCGAATTCGACAACGATATAAATTCGTTAATATCGACAATAAACACCGAGGCTCCAGTTTCAAACCTCATTTGACTTGCCGCAGTCGAAATGCTGATTCGACTGGGGGAAGTCAATATGGATGTCTACATGTGACAAATGTTTTTGATAATCAAGTTACAATGGCCACACCCTGTTTCCATCAGGAATGGTTTTACGTTTGGAAATTTGGAGAGTTTCATTTAGGTTTGATGTCCTAACTCCACTAAGCCACTCCATCTGCGATTTGCACATTCTTTGTTTGCATATTCAGATGCATACAAATGCCAGAGCAGGATATTATGCCTGACGATATAGAGAATTCACGTAATCTAAGCATATTTTTCAAACCTTCGGGTCTTAAGTCACACGATTGTTGTTAGCGATAAAATAAGATGACGCTGACTGATTTCATTTTCTCCTCGAGTCTTTCAGTTTGATCAAACGTTTTAGTTATGTTCAACATCACACTACAGAGACTACTGAGAAAAATGCTCGCACTGAGCACAAACCCCAAGAGGTGTACGAACTAAACACACACACACACAAACACCTTTCCGAACTCGGCAGTGGTCACCGATTTGAATGATCAATAAGTTGCACAGTACTGCATAGACGTTTATCCCATCCAAGGGACATATCCACTAACCACCAGTAGATTTCATCTGTACACTATATATATACATTATATATACACTATATATACACTATATACTTATTGTGACAAATATATATGAAGCGGTAAGGATTATCCAATCAGTGAACAGCGACACGAGGTTCAACGCCACGTATTGAGTGCTACATTTCAGAGTGGATGGTCAATGGTCGTCCCGAACATCGGTTAACTACCAAGTGAGTAAGTATCAGGAACTGCGACATATTAAGGGGTGCAACATCACATAGTCAGAAACAACGTTATTAAGCATACGGTTGGTTTGAGTTTTCAAAAAAATGGGGAAATATTGGCAAATGCGACTTCTCAGGGGTGCGACAAAGCAGGAGATTGACTGTATATACAGGGGACAGACCGAAAATCAAACCGAAAATAAATCAGCAATTTCGCTGATCACATCCGACGATGCTTCACTTTCGTAGAGTGAGCCACCATATACAAACTGAATTTTGTGGAAGGAAGTATCCGTTACGGGGATCCCAATCCTATATTTCAAAACTGAACATATTGGGCAGCGCGTACTCGAAATTGCATACTACATTCACTTGCGAAATACTCGGTTTATGGAATAAGTTCTCCAATTTTGAAATGACCCTATTGCCATGCCATAGCATGAATGGTAGAACTCGTGGAAAGGATTACTTTATATCACTTTCTGCATTCGATCAAGCAACGAGGCTTACTAGTGTTATGTTACTGCGTTTGCACCTCGGTAATGAAGACAGGCTGTTCTATAATACACTTAGACCGCAAAACAAATAAATGAAGGATGTGATTAGTGTATGGACCAAAACTGGGGCAATGGTGACAATGCATCCATTGCTTTATAATATCCCAAATCGACTGCATTTATTGCATATCGGAATGATCCCCACAAAATGTTGATAATATGCAACATGTTGCTTAAAATGACGGCGCAATTCGCTTTTTTATTCTGTTGCGCAGAAAAGCACCTATCAAAAGTCTCCCCAAGAAACCGTTCAACATACCTTACCTGATTTTATTTTTGGTACATCATTTTTTACAGAACTGAAAGCGACGATTCCGATAGTAAATACCGAAAAACCAGAACTTGAGAGAAAACGTGAATACCACGCTCCAAACGATTGTAAAGCTTTGCAAGTCAAATTTAGTGAAGCGGGAAGGATTTTAAAAACAGAATGGAATCACACACTTACAAGGTTCATGAAAAGCAAGAATTTTTGCACACCATGTGCCAGAAAATTAACAGATGGTTCGATTATTATTACATGATGCAATTTGCATATCATATATCAGCCTTCAACCGTCCAAGCGATCTCCCTCTCAATACAAAACGGATAAACGTCGGCGCTGGCACTAAAGAAAACACGAAGTAAGGAACCCCTCGTCAATGTGCACTGGAGTTGTGCTTGAAGCGGGAAGACACGGCCGTGACTAGACTAGTATTCATCATTGCATTGTTTCATTTTGTTTCTTCTGTAAAAAATCTATCCCCGTCCTAATTGTGAAACCATAGTCTATGTTGGGGTCTACAACTGAATGATACGTTTATCATGCGTTCCTGTGACTGTATTGACCAACCGATTGACTGNCAGTTACACCATGCGGACTGACTCGGTTACAATATAGAACAGCTCCAGCCAATCAGGTGCTATTATTGAGCTAACCACGTTGATTGATTTTTCGACTGTTTGAATACTTGCTTTACGGTATACGGATGTCACGTGACGATTGAGCCAGTTGTTAGCCTGACTTCCTGTCTTCCTGTTTCCCATTTCTGCTTGTTCGACAGCCTATTACAATTAACGTAATGCCTAATGCACTGCTTGCTTATTCGCTTACTGAAACCCAACAAAACAGCCTCCACTAGTCGCATTCTTCATAATTCGTTAACGGATATGACTAATCCATTTCAAATATTGAATGGCTCGCCAGACACTGGGATTGTTATGCAAGGTTCCATCAGATGGTTTGTTGTATCTATACTGAAAACCGTCTACTCACCGCCTTCCGCATAGCCATCGTTGAATTATTCCGTGAGAAGCTGTAATACGAGATCACGACGTCCATTCCTCGAAGTTTGCAATGCTGATGATGGTTACAGATAAATTTAGCCTGCTGCAGAATCAAACCAATTGAGGAACGCATCCCTGCTGGCACAGGTTGCTACCTCTTGATGCCCTGCGCGAGTGCACATCATGATCCATTGCTGAGTTATCAAAACCGTTGTTGATTTTACCAAAGAAAACATATGGTAAAGGCTGCTGTGACTACGTGAACTACCCACCTTTGCAAGGTTTACAACGCATTGATTTTGGGGATCATATAAATAGCCGGGATTGTGATTCAGGCATGTATGACTGGAACGGAGTGGCTGTATAAGCACCGAATAACCAAGAACGATCATACAACGAATAAGACTGGCTGTGCGAACGTAAAAATAATGGGACTTCATGGTTATTCTTAGTTACTCTCACTGTCCATGGTGCCCAAAGTTGAAATGTGGAGTTCATCATGCCTAAGATTTGCACGGCGATTAGCTGAAATTTGGGCATATGTGAGAAGTAAACAGGTGGCATATGTTTTATGCTTTGATGTTGAATTTGCCCGTCAGAGAAAATACTGCGTATTAATATCAATATGCGTAAATAGTACTTAAGGGATCTTTGGTGATCCTAGCCCATGGGATAACGCCAGCCATGGAGCTACGCATACGGTTTCTGGATCTGGTGCGCAGTGATGTGATGGTGGCCCTCCCGCTGTGTACAGTCGATGTTCACCGGGTATTTTGAAGATGTGAGGCTAAAGGCTTATACTAGCTAGGTATCTGCATGTTTGCAGCTGGTGCATCAGAGTGAACGATGAATGAACCCAGTGGATCGTGCTTTTCCGGTCCGCATCTCATGATTTCTAAGCGTTAGCTGGGAATGATAATAAGTAATGAAGCGTTGCAAAATCGGGTAAATTCAGAATGGAGAATTTTGATGTTATAACGATTTTGTGCAAACAATGGACTGATTGTTAGATTATTCTTGAAAATGGTGAAAACGTACACCTGCATGGTTGAACACGTCAGATTCGATTTTAAGGTAACATGGGGACAATTAAATCCTCTCAGTTATCTCAAGCAAACACAGACAGCTTTGAATAAAGAAGCTAAAAGCACAGGTTTGCACAATGCATCCTGGATCAATGTGGTTATTCTACGTCCAGATAAACGGTCCGGTTTTGGGGATGAATAAGGTTTGTTATAAGGAAAAATGCTCTCTATTTTAAATGAAGAAAGTAAATTCAGAGAGGATAAGACAAAGAATGATACATAATAAGAATAAAATCAGTCTCAAACTGAAAACTGTGATACAAGCTGGATTGATTCGAGAATCCACTGTGAAACAATTACGACCGAAAGGGAGTCAAAGGCCACAAATTTACGCTTTACCAAAGCTACACAAAGAAGGTATTTCATTGCGACCCATTACGCCTATGTGCAACTCGCTACAATACAAATTAGCCAAGTGATTAGCAGAAACTCTAAAACCGGTGCGAGACTCCATTTCCCACTAGAATGGGAAAGATAGCTTTCAACAGTCCACATTATTGGAAGACAGAAACATTCAAGTGGTTAAGTCACCAACTAGTGACCTGGGTGTCCCGAGTTCCAACAGCTCTACCGCCGCCCGTCTTCTCTATATCTGTATTCTCCCCAGGCAGCTTTTGTATGGCCGCAGCCCCCTCCCCGAAAGTTGACTGTAAATTTGTATATTCAATAAATAGAAAAAAGGAAGTAAAAAAGACGAAGAGAAGACAAGACAGACAAGACTATGGATGTGAAGGCACTTATCACCAACGCTCCCCTACTGGAGACCATTGTGATTATTCGTCAAACTATGGAAGAAAAGAACATTCCAGTTGGACTACCACCGGATGAGCTGGAAGGGCTTCTGTTGTTGTGTACTCATATTGTGAAGTTCTCCTTCCTAGGTGAACGATATTAACAGATAGATGGAGTCGTTATGGGCAGCCCTCTGGGAACCATTCTTGCGGACCTTTTCGTCGGACATCTGGAACATCGATTGAGGGACGAAATTAAAAAAACTAGAACTATAATGCCGGTATGTTGAGAATACACATCACTTGTGATGCAAAGGATAACGGGGATAGATTATTTAAGCACTTGAATAATCTTCAGCCGAACATAACGTTGACAAGCCACACTGAAACGTAAGACAGCATTGCCTTTTAGATGTAAAAATTTCACGTCGAACGCATAGATCAATCAGCTAAATGATACATAAACAGGACAATATCTCCATTTTACTAACTTTGCTCCAATGGGATATAGGACTGGTCTAGTTCGAACGCTCTTCTACATGGCGCGACTGATTTGCACAACAGATACATTGGATAACGTACATGACAATATCAGACAATTTTTACTCTCTAACGGATATCCAAAGGGGTTCATCTTAAAGCACTAGCAACCCAACCCTACACGCTAAAAAACACCAGGTGTAGATAAGATGAGGGTGGTCCTGCAACTGCCCTCCTTTGGTGGCATGGAAGAGCTTCACTGATTATCTTACCGAAATTGTAACGGCTGCAACAAGTATAAAAACTTGTGCTAAATCCAAAACTCGTCATTCATTCATTCGCAGCCGAACGAAGAAATGGATAAAGCAAAGGAACGTTTCCTGGCGGGAGTACAAAAGATGTCCATCTATCAAACTTGGAATAATTATTCCTTATTGCGAAATCAGTGTACCAAGTTGGTACGAAAGGACAAATTGATGTACCAAGAAACCCTGGCTCAAAAATTCATCTCTGATCGGAAATTGCTTTATAAACATATCAGTTCTACAAGGAAGGTAAAATGCGGAATACCAGCATTGAGATCGTGCGGAAATGTTTCAACCACCACTCTAGAAGCAGCACAGTTCCTCAAAAAACTGTTCGCTCAGGTGTTTAATGCAACGACACACGAAGCGTTACAGATTCCAAGCAAACTACCCTATATACCGTATCCGTCACTGGATAACATGGCTTTTGACAATGAGAAAGTTAGAACAAAACTATTAACTTTGCGTAAGAATTCATCCCTAGGTGCAGGCAACATGCATCCCCGGACTCTGATGTCGCTAGCCAATAGCATTTCCAAATCTATGGCTGTTCTTTACCAAATGATGTTCAATGAGGCAGTAAATCCGCATGCATGGAGGGAAGGAGTGCTTTCTCCCATTTACAAAGGGGGATCTCGCAGTGATCCAGCCAACTACCGCCCCGTTACACTTCTCCCGATATTGTCGAAAGTCATGGA
>UZAN01042218.1:0-11678 GCA_900618425.1 Echinostoma caproni
TGCTGAATATCCACCTTTCGGGGTGCATAAAGCAAATACTTGACTTGACTTGACTTGAATAACAAGTGCCTCTTTTCCTCGCGTGGTTCAAAATGGATTAAATAATTGACTTATTGGATTGCTGTTCTGTGCGATCTAATGTGACAATTTCATGGAACAAGGTATCGTAAGTCGTTTTGTAAGCAATACGATTGAACCAACTTCACGATTCAAAATAATATTGTAAGCATTTAATCCTCCTTTGTCAATGGTCGGTTGTGTACCCAAAGTCAACAGTTTAATCATGGTACAGTGTCACCAATACACCAATCAATACATGTAGGATCTCTGCAAGTGGGCCAATAATTCACTGAAACCGATTGTGGGCTTATTGATCTGTGCTCGAACACCAGGTGTATGTCAATATGAATTTTCATGGTGGTCGCGTAACGCGTTTAAACTACTAGAAACACAGATGTTGAAAGACACATTACTATACGATACCGGACGATGGTTCTCAACAATTGCAAGTTCGCGTTTTATCTATACAAGTCTTGGTAATGTTTATCAATTCTATGCAAACGTAGCTCCTAGCTATTTTCCTTATCTAGTAAAGGCACAATGATATTTTTATTGTATTATTATTTATCAGTAAGTCACTCACGATGACCGGTGTATTTGGCGCTCTATTTCTATTAACTCCGGAAACAGAAGCGCTGCATTTAGTCTAAAATGAAAGAAAGTCTGGATGGCTGTTATCAATCCCTCGATCAGAGATGTTCTTTGTAATTCGTATTTTGCGCGCAAAAGGCAAGCATTGAACATTATAGTTCGTCACGAATTATTTTAATTTTAAATGAACTCAAGTGACCTCGGCTTTAACTGAGAACATATCCTTTTGTTTTTATATTCTATTAGGTTACGGTGGAAAATCTGAAATCGGTTAGTGCTAAGCACTCATAATTTGTGCTGAAGATTTCGTTTCTCGGAAACCTGCTTTCAAATATGGTGAAGAGTAGACTGTTAAATGCAGAACGTTCGCCCAACAGAACGCAATCTCCTGTCACACGTTTGGAACGGTACACAGTTACGTTGGTATGCTCATAAAAGGGAATATTGTATGGTTGGAGAGATGAATTTCAATTAAAATCAGGTTAAGCTTTATGTACCTGATAGGTTGGACTTTTAGCACTTTCGATATGTCAAAGTGAAGAAAACAATAGACGCTTACTAAATAAAACGAACGGATGTGATACAAAGCTAATCTAATATGTAGTTTTCCATGTCAGTTAGGAAATTTACCTAGTTTACACAGCTACAAATGAAATAAGGAATAATTCTGTTTCGGTCTACGATGGTACGAATAAGTCAATAACATGTAACAAATAATTAGCATTATAGGCCATATTGGATTTTGTTGCGTATAGTGGAAACAAACATTGACGTGAATGGTCAGAAATTGCTGTAATGCTGTCTGATTCTGGTGGAAATTCAAACAATATTTTGTTTGTAACCATTCGATGACGTATAATAAAATGAAACGAAATGGACTGTGATGCGGAGAAGCTGATGAGTAAACTGAGGTCATTGTGAGTTATGAATCCCGGACTTCTTCATATACTCTCTTACTTTAGAGGACAACTTTTATCCTTTCTGTTGGCTAACGATTGAAATTAAATCAAATATTACATTAGTCTCTTAACATAAGTAATCGGGTTGTAACGGATCGTCAATAATCATGAACAAACTGTATATTGATAATGACTAGGACAATGGGAAGAAGAAATGTTCTAGTTGTATCCGACACACAAGATCAATGCTTAATAACTCTCTGTAATACCAACTCAATCAGTTTTATTATTGCAAGGGATCCTTGGACCAGCATTAACGGCAACCGAAATTTCTTCCCAATGATTGCACAATCCTGTTCTGAAGTGTCGGAACACATAAATGCATCATCGTGTTCAATCTGCTCCAAGTAGTGGTTTGCACCAGGAAGTGATCCATAAACCGTAAATAATTATTTATTTGATGTTAACAATAGAGGGTTTGATTGGCTTATATAGTGAGTTTTGTATATTCAGTGCAAATGGGGCATGTACTGAAAACCTTGCATGTAATGAACAGCGGTTATGTCCAAGGTGTAGTTCATCAGCTATGCGAATCCATCGGCCCAACTGTGAACGAAACCCGGACCTCATATGTTGGCTTCAAGCACACTTCCTTCTTCACAACCGAGCAATTCATCAAAACGTCTCTCTATTTTCCTTATACACGACATACCACAATTCATCATTCCAAGCTTGTTGTGAGCATTGTTTCTGGTTCATCTCAGCACAAGCCATCGAAAATCATTACGATCATTACAGTTTTTTTGCATAATAACAAAGGAGCTGACTTCAATTAAAATGTAATTGTATGTGATATAATAATTTATTTTAAATATTTATATGAATTATGGTACAAAATATATATTTTTACATTGGCGATTATATAGTGCTAAGATCAGCGAGATAACATCGGTACAACATTTTACGAAGAGCAGTTGTGCTTTAATGGGTATGAAGAAAATATAGAGACACATTTTGAACAAATGCTCAGTGTTCGAGTGACTTTGTGCATGCGTTCTACTCGTATGGTCCCGGGCCCAATCCGCAGTGTCTCGTCGATCCCTGTCATAACATTTTTAATTAAACTTTATCAAGCAGGGACAATGAAGAAACAAATATTGACTTATTTGAAATTACCATTCACGTCGTGTTGCATGTTTCCGCTTGCAAAAGTTCAGAGAATGATATCGCGAAAAGGCATTCTTGTATTTATTTCAAATGAATCATTGAAATCATAATCCCGTATCAGCAATAAACGTCCTGAAAAAACGGTACGCCCTTGTTTACTTCACTGTAACGCCATGGTGTTTTAGTGAAAATAAATGTCACGATCGGACCACTTGAACTTTTATTACTAGTCAACTTTCAAAATAAAAGATCATTGGAATAATGTCTTTTGGTAAGTTAGCATGCCGCAGAGACATTGGAACTGTTTGTCCATTGATAAAAGTTAGGACGTCAAGTTTGTATACTGATAGTCGATTGGTTTGTCTTTGTTCTTTAGGATTTTTTCAGTCTCGTAGGCATCGAATCAACCACAAGCCGTTCTGGTTGTTGTTTTTCCATGGATTATCCTGTAAATTGTACTTGTGTTATTGTTAAAGCATTGGACAAGATTTAATATGGAAAATGCCAGTTTGTGAGCTCGTGCAATTCTATTTCTGTCCTTCTCGCTGATTTAACGAGAAATGTTGGTTTTGAGCGCTGCTTCCTTCAATATAGGGATAGCAATACGAACTTTCGAAATTATGAACATATTGACTTTGAGTTCAAGGTTGACTTCGAATAAAATGGTATTTCTCGAATTCAGCGAGTTGGATATCAAACAGTTTATTATTGTGAAACCTTTATATTGCACTTTATCCGGGCTTTGAATGAATTTTATTTGATAAGGTAATAGAGTCGCTATAATGGACTTCGTACTAAATAAACTAATGCCTCATAACAAATGGCCATGATGGCAGAGGGCCATGGAAATAATTTGGGATAATTCTTGAGTCATTCGCATTGGATACGTGGTAGAGTTTGCGATTTTCATGCTGAGATTACTTCATCTTAGCAACCAATGTCAGGCACATTTAAGTGATACTTACTTATGCTGCCTAGAAACTATGTAGGTGGAAGTAGACAGGGGGAAATTCTTGTCCATACCTAAGGCAATAATATTTGTGATAAAAATATTTAAACTCAATTTGATAATCAGGAAAATATTTTAGTGCATCGCAGTCGGTCAGTACTGTGTATATATATACGCATATATATATATATATTCCATAATAAGTGGTATGTATATAACAGTACATATATATAAGCATGGACTCCATACTCAAGATTCCATGTTTAAGATGCTAGAAATAGTCCTAAAGAGCAAAAGCAGTCCAATCGATTATTAGTGTACACAAACATTACACCTTAATTATTATCGATGTTAATTTGTTGTAAATANAAATTGTTTTATTCTCTTCAATTAACTCATCCTCGTCTAGGTCAATGACTACTGACGAAATGGGAGCATCCGCTATATTCTGAACCATTCCGCCTGCTGAGCATAAACGAATCAGGTAAATCACTAGCTTAAAAACTCACCAACGCTTGTTTTTCATTATTTGGAGAAAGATTATTTCGGTATAAATTACGTTGCCTATATGAACTGAAAAGTGTTTAACAGGGACCTGTTGCTTCAGTTTCGATTGGATATATACATGTATATGTATATATAAATGTATCGTATTCTTGGACACGTTGATTGGTGAAAAGGCTACAATCACATAGCATAAGAGAATCGCTACTGCGTACCTACGCAATCCATTGTGATTGGAGTAACGCAACGAGGTTTACCTTCAACAACCGAAACTTGCTAATTACAAGCAGCCAGCTAAAACACGGTATTTGTCATTTGCAGTAATATAAGTCAGAATAACCTAATACGGGTTCCAACTGAGGGTTTTTAATTGTGTTTCGCACGACGGTTCAAAAATTACACAGTAGGTTTTTTCTACTGATAGAATTACCTGAGACCTGGAAGTCCAATTCAGATATATTCACCGGAAAAACAATGTGGAATATGTGGTGAGACGTTGACAAAAATATGTAGTATGATTTACAATCTCCATGTGTTTTGAGTCTGACAGTGAGGGGTGGTAAGGAACTAAGTATATATTTTTGATAAAGTTGGAAAATTGATTCTTTTGGTAAAGCATCATATCCTTATTTCAGGATGTTTCCCTTGAAATGTGAATACGCAATTTAAATTGTCAAAAGCGACTTCTGCAGGAAATGCTCTCGACATATTTTCTCTAGTCCACTGGACATGGATCACATATGGGAAGGAATAACACGTTTTATATATAACCCTGAACCAATCAGATCGTTCGACGGGCAAAATTAAAGTCTTACATGGACCAATCATGAAAACAAAACTGATGCAGTAGAACAAACGATCGATTCAAATAACACTCCAACACATTGATCTTTTGAAAACCAGGGGTTGTCTGATTCAGCGACATGGAGCAATAATCATGAGTGATCGAAACTGGAGTCAACCCGAAATATCCATGATGGAAGATGTCAAAAACAGGAAACATAACCTAATGAATACCCAAACAAAGTATGAACCGCATATCGACAAACAACAAACTGCTGAGATTATATATTCATTTGTCGAGATTTTGACTGTGCGAATGTCGCACTTCCTGTCATGTTCGGCACCAAATGGCAATTTATAAATGTGCCACCAGATCCATAATATCACCGAATGAGTACATATCGAACAGCCATTTCTAAATATTTTGAATCAGCAACGATGATTCATTGCCGCATTCATTGACGTCATACGAAAAATGCTAGGTATACGTGATGAACCTGAAGGAAGTTATTGGGGAAACCGACCCAAATGGGCTGTCACCATTTCAAACAGACGATTCGTATGAAAACAATCGTGGGTTCAAATCGGGTTCGGTAAATCCTCCAGTAAACGATCTGTGATAGAATGCACACCGTTTAAATTATCAAGGAACCATTCATTCCGACGTTTTTCATAGAAGATCCAAAACTACTTTGTTATGCCACCGAATACACCGTTGTTCCGGTGAGAGTTAGATAAATATATTGCATGTTGGGGAGCAGAAAAACGTACGGCAAACACGGAAACAGAACTTATTCTGTAAGCCTCATAGCCAATAAAATTATTCGTAAAACATATGGAGATCAACGGTCCTTAGTCATTCTGTCAGACAAAGGAATTGATGCAGTAGAACAATGCGATTTTTTTGAAGCTTGATTACAGAAGTATGGAACCGTTCAAACCGTCAATATAATTCCTAAAATCACGTTTAATGGAAGTATTGCAACCCGTTTTCAATGCATCTGAAAATTTAAGCGAAGCGTTTTTTACAACACTACAACTAGTGATTTGTCTTTATCCACAAATTGCAGCTGTTGGATATCTGAAGCTACCGTTCATAACGACACAAACCATTCAACAGACATTTTTTTCTAACACGGTTTTTCTCCTAATTCATTCCAATTAACCAACAGTGGCCTTGAATAACAAACTTATTAAGTTTTAAACATAGTTTATTTGTATTCTGACAAATATTATGCACGTGCAGTGTGCGTTCAAGATCAAACAGTAGACTTGTGATTCTTGTTGGAACTAACAACTATGTGGTGTTTAAAGGCATCCACTCTTGGTGTTGAAGTATGGGTCCTAACCGGCAGGTTTTCCGTCAGACAAGGATACAAGCACCATAGAAATGCCCATCGATTAGTGCACCATGAGAGATATAGTTTATGTTTAAGTGGGAGTTACACGTATTAGATCACGGCATTGCTAAGATAAATAAACAATTTCCGAGAAGATTGCACCTATACAATTTGCATCAGTCGATATTATTGCAGTTTAGTCAAAATTTTGTATTTCGAAACTTTTTCTGTTTTCTCGTAAGATACAGGGAGGGGTGGAAAGTGAGAAAAGTAAAGCATTTTGGACTATAGCAATATCCTATCCGGATCTCGCTTAGAGCACTCAAATTTTTACAGCGGATTCAAAAGGCGCCTGGGAAGGTACGTCGTTTCAATTTGACTCTTCTCGGATTTCATTTAAAGTTACTCCTTGCATACTGGTTTTACCGTTTTCAGCAAGCTTTCAATTGACTTCCCGGGGGATATCTATCAGAGCTCCACCTCATTCGAATATCGATTTCGCAGTAAAAACCTTTAAGGAGTGACGGAAATGTATGCGCTTGTGTTTTGGCTACCTTGAACTGTTGTTTGGAATAAATCCTACTGACATAAGGTTTATGGTAGGCAAATAAAAAGAGATGAATCCCATTGGAGTACTGGATCTTCTCCCAATCAACACTTTCTTGTTTGGTATACATCTGCTGACCATTTTACAAATTGGAAAACCTGAGCTCAGAAATCCGGATCATATGCGGATTATTTCTTTTTCCAGGTTCTAAACTTACATTCTTGTGTATTTTATCTATGAAAATATGTTGTTGTTGTTTTGCATATACTAATGTTTGTCAGCCGGTCCACACTATAAGCCAATCATATCTCTGTTTGGTTAACATTATATTACCTGCTGAAGGTCACTTATAGGTAAGGATTATTGGTGGGACACATCCATGTGTAGTTCACTACTTCGTTTATTCTCTTTTTTGGTGTATCAAACTTAGATTAGCCCATTCGGTTGTTCACAGTCACCGGGCACTCATGACGATCTTGGATGTGGGTTTCACTCTTTGGAAGATCGTTAATTCCCCACGAGATAATGTATTTAAATGCGATGGGAATGTTTGTGGTAACCAACAAAAAGCACTGGACGGCTGTTTCTAAATACGTCATAACACAAATCTTCATGTTTTCACTGGTCACGGTTTACTTTCACACAAAACATATATATTCAGGTCCCATTTTACAAATTTCATACGAAAGGCATGTGAAATTGTTAATCAAAACATAAACCTCTTCCCAGGAGGGATTTTGCTTTTGCATGTGAAATAGTGTTGGAGTTCGATTTTGTCTAATTGCATTTTTCGTTTTATACACGTAGCATTCGAGAAAAATATCACCTAAAAGACTAGAAATATTGATCGTTCTAGAACTTTTTGATCAAGGAAGAGGCATGTTTAACGTATCTCATCGAATAACTTTGGGAATGAAGCTTCGAAAAGGCTGTGACCGCACTGCCTTGAACACCTCGTCGCCGTATCGATTATTACATGGCGATAAGCAAAACATGACAGAAAATGGTGATTGGGTGGCTTACCAACTCGCTAAAGAAAATTGTATTCTAGAACACCGTTTGATAAAGGTTACACTTTTATCTGTCATTCCCCTCTTCTACTTTGGAATGCATACGGGCTCGTGCACATCGTCACATATGTACGTATCTCACGCAAGGACTGATTATCTCACTTCCATGGGCCTACCTTTATCTCTTGTCGAAATATTCAATAAAAAAGATATACGCATGCACGGGGCCTTCACATTCGACCGTGGAATTCAGCTTAAAAATCATATTTAAATCTTATTTTGGAATTATCCATTATCAATCGCATCGTGATCAATTTCAAGGACAAGTGATGCTATGCCATTCGAATGCAAGAATTCACTCATCCGGGTGCATACAACTATGATTGATTTGATAATGAGATTTGACTCTACTGAGTTCATTATACTGAATTCCTATAACTTCTATATGCGCGGATGCTTTCTTTTAGGCCGAATACTGGTGTTGTGTTGTTATGAGTAGTAAACAGAATAATTTGCTTGCTTACACGGACGAAAGTGAACAATAACTAAAGACTGTTTGATTCATTATCCTGTGTGCTGCTAGTAATTTGGATGTCATCTTCAAAATGAGATATCGTGTTATATGTATGCCAAACTATCGATGTTCTAATTGTAATCCGCAGTAAACAATTATCCTCGACCAGGCACCGACTTGTGGGACTATAACACTGGTTAGTTACGGTCTACATGGTAGTATTATTTATATTGGTGGCGCATACTTTATTTTAGCATAACTGAAACACAAAGCATGAGCCGGTTGTGTGCAGAATCGGCATGTGTTTTGGCTACCTTGAACTGTTGTTCGGAATAAATCCTACTACATAAATTAGCAGAACACCAGCTAATCCCGCTGAGTTAACAAACTTCTTCAAAATGTCAAATGCGTTCTCATGATCTGTGTTTATATGCGGATAATTTCTTAGAACATATTCACGCGGTTGTTGGTTGTGTAGGGGCTATTTCACTGCATGCAGTTTCTACGTGATTTACGATATACTTATTTAACCAACAACTGGAAGAGAACGTAAATGTACCTATCATACGCATTCAAAATCGTGATTATTTTTGTTATCATGAGGCAGCACTCATTGCATTTCCAAGGGTGTTTTTTATTTCATATACTGGACGTTTGATACCTGGCATTTTATCCCCGATTTTTTGCACTGATCCCTCTGGTGTGGAATCTCGCAAAGATTCTGCTGCGTGGATTTCACAATGGAATTCCATCCGGAATAGCAACTGACGCATGAAGCTTGCCGTCAAACAAATGAAAAGATTGTCCTGAAGTGCGGTAATACTACATTAAGTGTGTGTGCTCTATGCAACACGCATACATATTGGATTGTCTAGGAAATCGGGAATAAATTGTTTGTACTTTCAATGTACAAGCAAATGATAGTGCCTCAATGTGAAACAGTGGTCTTCTTTGACAGGAGGAGGCTTCAAATGCGTTTAATTCAACGTTCCGAATGCGTCAGGTGAATAGAGCACAAGCATATAACGGAAGGGAAAATCAAAGTGCATGCGTGTGCGCGCGTTTCGCAATATCTATCGATGGGCTGATGGATGCTGAACGTATTAGAGGTAAGGCCCGCGTGGAGTGAGTGTAGGGGAGGAAGAAGAAACCGAGTGTTAAATGTGATATCGGTCTCGAACAAGGGAACACAGTCGACTCAATCAATTGACCGGTTGGGTCGTGTCAGGCGTAGCTCGCTGAGTAAATCAAGGTAGAAGCGACACAAATGAGCGGACTACGGAAGATGTCTCTGAAAATGCATAACAAATTTCTAGAATGAATAAGCTAGTATACTAAGAGGGCGAACCGGATACAAAATCTAGAACTCTTCCTGTTAGCTTCCGTTCTCTGTTAGATTTATGCAGAGTTTACTCCAGCGTGTTGCTTTTACTCACAGGGTAGGTTGAAGTAGTAAATTGAGGAATGCTGGTAGTCTAATTCCAATCATTTACGACTACTGTCTTACTATCACCTTTCTCACAGTTGGAACAAACCGTTCCGTCAACTACTTGGGAAGCAGGGCGAATAATGAGTATAGGTTGAAGTAGTAAATTGAGGAATGCTGGTAGTCTAATTCCAATCATTTACGACTACTGTCTTACTATCACCTTTCTCACAGTTGGAACAAACCGTTCCGTCAACTACTTGGGAAGCAGGGCGAATAATGAGTATTGCCAAAATGAGTCATTCGATATTTCTTGGCGCATTATTAAACCGTCACCTGGTCAATGGTGTTCCGTTGTGTGGTATGTAAGACTATGTGATATTAAATACATCGAAGGAATTATATATCCTTTAACGTGGCTTGCAAACATGATATGCCCCTAATTCATCGGTATGAACATCAATCGATTATCATACATAATTTAATCAAATGGTCAAAGTATTCAGCTTGATATCACCGTTTAGGGTTTTTGGGCGAAATCGAAAAGCTGAGAGTGACTGGTGTTACGTGTTGAAAAGTTTTGCATAAGGCAGAAAATAGTCAGTCAATATCATCGTAGGTTTTGGGTCTAAAACTTTAAGTCAAGTCAGCGACCTCCTCTTAAAGATGACTGAATACAGTACTGTATGTTCAACCTTTTTGAGTACCCGTGACAGCAGGCAAGTTAAAACAGGAGTACATGAATTTCAAAATACGGTTGAGACATCCGTGATCATCTTCGAAACCTATTCACTAATTTTCTCGGGTGCAACCTATCATTTGCTAGAACTTAACCAATCCATAGTTGAAACAAGAGCAATGGGTAGTCTTTGTCAGGTTACAGGATAGTATACAAAATATTCCTGGTCCATTGCGCAAATGTTTTATTTGATACAAAGTTCCGTGTTCTGCTCAAGGTAGTCGGTTGAGTTTTAGTTATTTACTGGGGACTGATGTTATGTTGTAACTGTATACGGAATAATAAAAGCATCATACTTACATTTGGAGTACTAATGTTTTTGATGACAGTGGATTCATCAATCAATTGTGGCAGTTGTTAAACTGCTAATGGTCTGTCCAAATTCTCTCGTTCGGGTTTCAGGGGAATATTTTATAATTGAATAAAAGTAGCTTATCCCCATGAAGCTAACGGAGCGTATCATTTCTCTGCAGCTAATAAACGTTTTAGAGTAATAGCAATAGCTCGTTCATCGGCATCCTTCATGTTACATATAGAAAGCCTCGTCGATTGATTGTTCAGACTTTGTTACAAACAACTAGGTTCTCATAGCACTGTATACCCGGATAATGCGTGTAACAATTCATTATTGTGTAAAATGATTAACAGTGGACGTTTCTACTTTGTATTAGGAACATTTGAACGATAACAGACTGCTTGATTACAAACCAGTGATAAGCTTCATTTGACGCGTAAACTGAGACTTAAAAAGAATTTTACACCAGATGGTTTTACTTTTCTCAAGATAAGCAGCATTGAACTCTTCTGTTTTCAGATTGACATACTCATCGAACTTCATGTGTTCTACCAACTTTCAGCTGTTGTGCGTTCTTCTGATCCACCATCCAATGGCTGGCTTGGTATCACACGCATTCGATCATTCAGCATAAGCCGCCATTCACGAGTCGGCTATACGGTCTTCACATGTCTTGATTTTCGAAGACTGTGAAATATAAAAATCATACAGAACGTGGAATTTACGAGAGGAAATATTGCCAAACGTGATAAGAATGCAAATCCATTTCATTGCTGCAATATTCGTATTTATGCATGGTGATGAGTTTTATTTATGATGAACGTTATGTGGCTATTGCCAGAACCTTTGTCTTT
>UZAN01042218.1:13455-28190 GCA_900618425.1 Echinostoma caproni
CGCATGTGATTCTTGTCCACCAGCAATAACTTGGATGTTTCAATTGTCGGCGAACATATAACTTTTACATATCGAGATCTATTTCAGGGTCACACAAGCTACAAGTGAGGTTGATGGAGCTTTGACTTTGCTTGTCAAGACCAAACAAATCATGTAGTTTGCTCATGAGGATATCCATTGCTCGGGAACACTCACCTTATTCATGTATTCTGCACCAGTATGCTTTCTATGGTATCATTCTGATAAGTCGCCGTTTCACAAATTTATAATGCGCTTGGCTTCTGTAGCATGAACCGGTTTAAGTGAGTTGGATGATATGTCCAAAATTCATTGTGCGGAGTAACTGCAATCGATATAAAATGCAATCCATTGGTGGAGCAATTCTCCATCGTCTCTTCCGACGTGGGTGTTCAACTTAAAATGTAATAATAATCACATGAGAGCCAAATATTGCAAATGTGCCTGCACTTTATTCGTTTGATGAAGTTTCATAATCAATCCCGTCAATCCCGTTGAATTGAAGAGCTTGAATGAAGCATTCTTAGGAATTCGAATTTGCGATTTAGTGCTTTGTAGCTATCTTCTGAGAGAGCAGTAGAATAAATGAATCATTTAGTTAGAAGGATTATAAAAAGCCACATTGGAAGAAAATAAACCTTGAACACANCTATGAGGCTATTCACATTCGTTTAGTTCATCAGGATATGATTATCCCGCATGTGATTCTCGTCCACCAGCAATAACTTGGATGTTTCAATTGTCGGCGAAGATATAACTTTTACATATCGAGATCTATTTCAGGGTCACACAAGCTACAAGTGAGGTTGATGGAGCTTTGACTTTGCTTGTCAAGACCAAACAAATCATGTAGTTTGCTCATGAGGATATCCATTGCTCGGGAACAATCACCTTATTCATGTATTCTGCACCGGTATGCTTTCTATGGTATCATTCTGATAAGTCCCCGTTTCGCAAATTTATAATGCGCTTGGCTTCTGTAGCATGAACCGGTTTAAGTGAGTTGGATGATATGTCCAAAATTCATTGTGCGGAATAATTGCAATCGATATAAAATGCAATCCATTAGTGGAGCAATTCTCCATCGTCTCTTCCGACGTGGGTGTTCAAATTAAAATGTAATAATAATCCCATGAAAGCCAAATATTGCAAATGTGCCTGCACTTTATTCGTTTTATGAAGTTTCATAATCAATCCCGTCAATCCCGTTGAGATGAAAAGCTTGAATGAAACATTCTTAGGAATTCGAATTTGCGATTGAGTGCTTTGTAGCTGTCTTCTGAGAGAGCAGTAGAATAAATGAATCATTTAGTTAGAAAGATTAAAAATAGTCACATTGGAAGAAAATAAACCTTGAACACATGAGAGAAAAGGTATGAGAAGATATGAGAACATTACTTCCAAGAACCCAAAGAGCGCCATAAAAAGACTCCTCGCAACTAGTAATATTTTCACCTAGGGCTGCGGATACATCCACTATATGCCTCCGGAAGTCTCTGTATTCTTAATGTGGATGTCTTCGTTTGTTGCCGGTTTACTGTAGCTCGACAAATTAGCTTATACAGCTAAGCATCTCAAATAGCATCCGGTAAAGAAGCTCCACTCACAACCTGCCAGTTGTGGAGATAAATTTCTACGAAGTTGATAGGACAAAAGACCAACATCCAGAACTATGGACGGGTTGATGAATAAATGACAGACGATCTAGGTTACTTGACGAAAAACGCGGATTTCAAATCAACCAAAAAGAGCCATACGAGCCACACACTTAAACTCCGTGGTGGGAATGGTCAGCTACTAGATTGAGCACGGCAGTGTATTGGGTAGCTTGAACGTTCAAAACTGGCCGAAGGGCGTGTGATCGGATGGGTTGGACACCGGCCTCCAACGGATTGACATTTTCGAACATCGCTCCGGTGCGTTACGGGTTGGCCTTTCCCTAGCCGAAGATTCCGGTTACGACCTCCCTAATAAAGTTCTTCGCATAGAACGAATTCATGCGTATAAGGAAACGTTGCCATATATATATTTTTTACACAATTTATGTTAAATAGTAATGCAACCATTATGTGTTTGACGCATAGAACGAATTCATGCGTATAAGGAAACGTTGCCATATATTTATTTTTTACACAATTCCTGGGTACAATTAGTTGAATGAACTGACCAAAGACTACCGGATACGCATTCCTGATGAGCGGCAAGAACCACGAAACCGGTCGTGTGCTTCCAGAGAAATGCTGTCTGGTCATTCACATACTACTTCTTATGAAATATATATATGTATATGTACAGAACTACTTTATTCACACGTTGACTGTTAAAAAGGAGCAAGATAAATAACGATGGGTCAGTTAGAATAGGTAGCTCTAATACATGCGGATCACAAATCGCCATATTATAAGGTAGAATTCAAGACGATCAACGTGCATCACACATGTTCATAAACAATGAATAGGGATCCTTTCAATTAATTCACCTTCGTCTGCAATGGTTTACATTTGATTGTCAAATATCGAACTGCCCAATTTATTGCACACTTTTCATCGATTTTATATTCTCTTCTAATGAAGAAAGACTTCAGTTCAGATCTCTTACAAGTCTTTGAATTTGAAGCGATACTACGAAGAAATTTTGTGGACTTTGTTTTGTGCAACGATCTCGATGCAAATGCCCTAATTTGTGTTCCATATACGATAACAGCAGAAACACTGTCTGCATGCTAATACAGTAAATGCATGTGCCAGAGGAAAATTTGCTCGTCAAACCGGAATGTCATTGTCTTTTATTTTGGCCTTTTCTTATTTATGGAGAAAACTAGCGTTATTCGATGACAAAAGCAAATATTACCTACTCCTTATTTCGAATTCATTAGTTTTCCTTGTTGAACGTTTCAGTTGCATGTTTAATTTCAACGTAATTATTCAAATACGCGAAGAATCGACCCCGCAGGATGCATGAATATCATTTGGACTTGAATTAAACAAAAAAGGGTTTAAACTTGTCGTAAAAGAACGGCTTCGCCTTTTAGAACGAGTTTATTCACGAACACTATTATAATTCGCGAGCCGGTTATTACTGCAATTGCAATGAGGACCAAGTTGTGCTATGATGTGAATGAATCATCCGCATTATGAAATGTCTCTGTCGCAATGATCTACCCAGTACGGCATCTGTTGCGATACGTATATTAATAGTTGGAGAGTTTGAAAGTTGAGGCATGATAAATCTGTTAGTGGAGAGAACTTGAAAAGAATACTATCTAAAACGAGGTCGTTGTCAAATATTACTATTTATTCAATCGATTATTCGATAAGTACACAGACAACAATTTTGACACCGATGTTCTATTGGTATCAGGTTGGTTGCACATTCAACGAAACAATACTTGATGAATATGTTTGCACATTTACATGTATGTATGTATGTAAGTATGTATGTATGGATATATGTATTTACGGACGTATGTGTGTATGTATGTACGCATGTATGTATCTATGTATGTGTAGGTATGTATGATGAATAGGCATTTGCATTTCTCATTTGCTAATCATAACTACTTGTGAGTAGTGGAGCAGGACGCGAGTCAGCTTAATGCACCCCGAAAGTTGAATATTCAGCAGTCACATAGTAAGCCAACAATTATGGAACAAAACTATAACAGAATTATCATAATCAGTGAAAAAGAAAGCAAGTTAGGGGACGAGTGATTTAATTTTAGAAGCGATGCGTTCTGGGCTGGCAAGGAACGGGCAATGTAAGGCACCACAGAAAACCGACAGGTGGTCCTCTGAGCAAATACACAGTTACAGCGGGACCCGGTGTAATAGGAGGACACGCACTTAATAAGATCTTGAGGTAGTGGATATGAAGGTTATTCTATGAATTTTGTTCATGACGGAAACCATGTATGTTGGGAAGTGATATAGTAACAGATAGTTTCACGACAAATCCCGCTACTTCTTGATAACTGTGATAATGATCTTGAAAGGAAGTCAAAGTCCTTTTTAACATTCCGGGAAAAAATACTGTGGACCCGTACAACCATAGTGGTAAAATGCAGGCAAATACAAAACGTTCATTCAAGAAGAGAGGGACGGATGGTGTTTTCAGTCGTAAGACATAAAATGATAGTTTCCTAACCTTTTCAAATACAGAAACAACTTGGGCGGACCAGCATACGTTTTGCTGAATAAACACAGCAAGATACATTTGGAAGTCTGATACTAGCACCATCGTATATGTTTACCGTGGGACAGGATTCCAGGAGATTTCGTTCGTTCTATGCCGTTAACCGTACACACGCTCCAAAGTGGCATATGCTGGAAAACTTGTGGGCACGTACAAAACTTTAGACGATGTACTATGAACCACAAAGGGAGCTTTAACCTCAAGATAGGTCTAATATTTTATGTCATATCACGCTTTGATTTTGTGTGCGAAAGACAAACACAATGGAAAAATTAATTACTTGAGTTACCTTGGATATGAAGACGCGAATAGTTGAAAAAGCTTCGATGTTTCCATTTCCAATGATGTTTGGCCATAACATGTCTGAATGCTTTCTTCAAGTTTCGTGATAAAACAAATGGATAGTATATTTTAGGTGCAATCACACTGATTTATCTTTTTCGTCACATAACTGTTCCTGTGGGCAGGTAGCTGGCTGTATCGAACCACATAAATGCTTTTAACCTGTGCTGAACGAAAACCATTTTGTCCACCTAATTACTAGTATCTGATTGGTAATGGAAACAACCAACTGATTATCTCCTGCTAATTGATTTTGATTTCCAAGACGTATTGCCAAACGAATCGGTATGAAGTAAACGTTTTTCTAAAAAGCACTATCAATCATGCATACACGAATATGAGATTGCGTTGTGTATAGAACGCATAACCTCCGTTAAGGCCAAACACGAGCTGCAACGTTTTGCCACAAATATAGGGGATTTTGTTATTTTGATTACGAACGAAGGTGAGTACTTAACTAACCAATACATTCGGTATTTCGGTTTATTCAGAGAAAACATGAAAATTTGGTGCCTCATTTAAATGAGCATACATTTTGTCCGGGATTTATCTCATAATGAAACAAAAACACACTACCATGTAAAACGTTCTGACAAGTTTACATGATCTACACCTTTGGTTATACGGATCGGATTAAATTCCAAGTACGGAGCCCAACTATTGTTGTATCACTTATTTTCTCCCGTTTGGTATAAGTAGCAAATTAAAAAGATGGACCGAAATGAGTGAGACAAGAAGTCAATTATCTTCCAGAAAGAACTCAATCACACTGGTTATCTGTATCCATTTACAAGGCATAGCATAGTGCATGTCAGTATGTCTATTGTAAACATCTTATTTTACTAATGTTTGGGCTGTGTTCCGAATTATGACTCGGTAAGAAAAACGCGAAAGCATATTTCTGTTCCCTTTTTATTGGATGACGAAGGTAGCTGCATTAACGATATTAGCAGATTTTCACAAAACATTTCATAATTAACGTAAAATGACTGGTTTTAAATTCCCTACATCATTTTTAAACTCTGGCAATAAGAAATTATATCCACTCAGTGGTATATGCACGGTTGAAAGTTGTTTCTCAAAAAAAACGATACCATGCAGATCGGCTTGATGGCGCTCGAAATTATGTAACAATAAACACTTGCTGAAGAAATTGGAGCCAGTTATCTTCGAACAACCAGCGTCGATGGACGTAACTTAATTATCTACCGATGTTCAGCCATTAATTTCGCAGTACTAAAGATTTCCTGGTTCATAAATTATCCTGCAATCAGGCGTCAGTAAGTCTTCAACCTTTATGCAACCGGGAAAATTGTTTATTAAAAGGAAGAAATTTAGTTCGTTTAAAATAATTAACCGTTTTCAAATGGAATAATAATATGCTTCCTCATTTGTAATTGGAAAACTTTGAGCGAATACATTTTATAAGATATTACATGCTGTTTAAATCAGTCCACTTGATTCCATTTACGGGTATTATCCAGCATTACAAATGTTCCAAAGTGCACACAGCAGACCCCGCGATGCTACGACTGAAAATCATAAGTCGGAAAAGAGACGCACCACCGGGTTAAGGAAATAGTGTGTCCATATCGAAAAGTGTTCATCGTTCGCGAAATTCATGTTTTTTTAGGAGCACACTATTTTCACAACTGTCATCTCCTCATAGAGGATTTATGTGGTAGTTCCACCCCGTGTGGTGGATTTATTTCTGTTTTATTGAATGCAAATTTATACTCAGCTCACTCTAGACTGATTCGATCAATTTGAAACAGAATTGCAATTTACGGGGATTTTCTGCGTTTGGTAGCGCAACGCTGAACGCCACTGGCAGAATTTGAATTATTATTCCAATGCACACACCAAGTACAAAACCCTGGGAACCAGTTGCATTCATTGACATTGATCTTTTAAAATGAACCTAAGTTATGTTCGATCACAGTGGGCACAAGTCACGATCTGCTTGGTGACCATGCACATAATTATCAATAAATTTAATCACTGTGAACATGGCGGTGATCGTTGGCAGTAGTAAACAAGTATGCAGTTTGAGCTGCCAAATAACCGCGTTCTCATTTGTTTTCCTTTTAGCGATGGATCTAACAGTCGGTGAGACTTTAGATGTTACATCATTGGATGTAACATTTCTTAAGATTTTAGAACAATCTGAATGTCCTGACGTGGTGATGTCAAAACGAAAATTAAAAAACATCTGATATGAAAGTAACATGAAAGCTTGAACATCATGAAGGCAGAAACATAAGACAGCTGAATTAAACTCAATCGGAGGTTACATTTTTTTCATTAGAAAACTAATCTCATTCGTTCACGTAATCAGTTAATAAGCTATTAATAAAGGACCATCTACTAATGGGGTTTCCGGAGCTCGTAATTGCAATATATATATATATATATATATATATTCAATAAAGAAACTTTTTTCGCAATTGTTGCCCATAATATTATCCAACCCACTTAAGCGAATCCTAGTATTAATTCTTAATTGATTTGCTTCTTAAAGATAAATATCCGCGCGCTCGGTGATGTGCTTCCAGGCAAATGTTGTCCAGTCATTCATACACCACTCATTGCAGTGAATATACATACCTATATACATAAATATATATGTATAACAGTTCATAGTTATATATAATAGGCCACGGCAACGCATGCATTACAAATCAATAACGGTATGTTGAAGGAATTCGATAGGATAAATTATCTGCTGTTTTGAAAAGCTGCTAAAATCCGTTTTTAAGATACCAGGGTAAATGTATGCGTTATAAAACTATTCTTCTCCGTCATACTCTAGGTAAATAACTACACTTGTTTGATTCACTCAGATATAAGCAAGATTCGGTAACAAGTTCTCGTTATAGATGATAACTTGAGAGTGCACTTTCCTATGTTTGTCTTCGGATTGATGAAGAAGATTACAAACTGGTGAATTTTTCAGTGTAGTTTGTTCTGTTATCTGCTCAATTGTGAATTATTTCAAAATGCCGAACTGCATATCAATAAATGTGAAGTACATAGCACGTAAGTTATGCTTCGTCCCAACGATAACTGGTCGTTGCAATGAATGTTTCTTATATGCGATTGTTTCGAGCACCCGTGCGGTCAAGATAATTTGATCGCATTTTTGTATCATGCAGGGTCGGGCTAAAGTTCTTCACTGTGGGATATAGGCCAAAGGGCGAAACTGAAAACTATTCCGTAAGAACAAACAAGTACAATCATTGAACACTTTTTGAGTTTCATTGAAGTTATTAGCAAAGTTCGGTTATTTTTTGGCCCGATATTCGGGCTTTTGTAGTAAAAGCATAATCTTTGTTTTCAATTAAATGCATACTCTTTTGAAATAAAAATTCCCTTTTAGGTTTAGGTTCTTTTTTACTTCAGTTTCTTGCTGGCGTTTATCATGGAATTCTACGTTCCACCATTGTGCTGTATGAGATGGCAGCATTATTCGAATTAAAGGTTTAACTATCAATCAGCACTTGAAACACCGGATCGGCCGGAAATCGATGCTATAATTGTGATTGAACATTTTCACTGAGCACATGTCAGCATAGTGTTTCACCGGAAACTGTTGAGTGAATGACACAGTGTTTATACACACTCATTCCGTCAGTGATGCTCCAGAATACCGTTTATCAATGAATACCTACGGAATTTCGATAAAAATTATTTATTCTCTACTAGTTGGATTACCATCATTTTCTATCACAGCACATTTAGACAGATGCAACGTTATCCTTAAGAAAACAAATTCACAAGGAATTTGACGAAATTACGGGTCTTTTCTAATTGCTAACTTTATTGCACATAGTCTGTATTCAGTTTTGTTCCACCAATGCAGATGTCCTGAATTATAATTCATTTCATTTAGAGAGGCTGTTAACACAAACGTTTGCACATTATTTTCAGCTTCAATTCCAAAAGATAGTAAGTACCATGGATCATTCAATCTCAAGGCAATCGCATTCAATATTATTTAGCTATAAAGCGATCTGATCCATATTGTTCGCCCCCTAAAGTTTTCGACTGGAACGTATTAAATTAAATGCTACAAAGTAAAACTGGATTCTAGAAAACTAACTACCATGAGAAAAATATGTGGAAGTTCTTAGACGTAATGCTGCTAATCACGGAGCAAAGCATCCATAGAGTACGTCAGAGTGGACTCCCATGGAATTTCCTAAAGTAAAACGTGTGCTACCTGAATAGTTGATTACATAAGAAGATTCATGACTTAAAGTCGTAAACCTTCCATTAAAGTATGAAACTGTTAGTTGAAAACCGTCTGTTCACATAAATTTAGATTGGCCATTCCATATCAAACTTTAGAAGGACACTGAGAACAAAATCAACTGATATATTCTATAAGTATGCATGTGTATAACGTTCTAAATAAACATATTCTACTGGTTTAGACTATCACACATACACACCAAACCTAAACAAAATCCATCTTTAAAAATCCACAGGATTCCTAATTAGGATAATTAGTCTAGAGAAAAGGATCCACGTTTACCGGGATATTGTTTTCGTAAGTAGTCACGCTTAGCTTACAGTTACTTATTGTGGTTTGGGATAGTTCAGGTTTAATTTAACAGATGATAATCAGAACATAATTTTACGTAAAGCCTCCAGCTTACTTTATTCAAACATTCACTCGAAGGCACTTCACTCGATTTGTATTGGCACTAAAGCACAGAATATGAATATCTACCATTCTGTCCAGGTTTCCACCTTACGACACATCTCAAGGCAGTTGTGTATTACCATTGTCACAATGGACTCATACCAGGATTGAACCGAATTTTCAATTAATGTCATCTGGTCACCCAGTGTTACTCGGTTGATATATTCATGATTCAACACCTATGACCAGATACACGGTTGACATTCTGTTAATCACGATCGAAAGACTTCCAACACCTTACGTCTTTCTTGCAAGTTACGAACTAACCTGACAGAATAATAACTTGAATAATGTGATAGTATCAAGATTTATTTTTGTGATTTACACGTCACGTTGCTACGTCCCCCCGGATAAGGTTTGCATTTGACAAATAGCAAAGCAATCTAGAGAACGCTTTTTGAACTTAAAATCGATGCAATCTTCTTTCAGCACCTCCATTTCAAAAACGTACGTTTTACTAGCTCTTTGCTTAAAAATTGTGATGAAATCCAACTCGTGGAAAAGATAACGGTTTCATTGTTTATTTTCATTTAGTAACATAATGACAAATGAGGCCCCATTGGAAGATAAACAAAAGTCTTATGTTCACCAGGGTGTAGGCTGCCAGTTTTATCTAATCCACATCAATAGCCGTGTTTTTTTTCTTGGTGAGTCACTCTCAGGGGCTCGTGGACCACTAATAAATATTGACCTGAAACTGATGAAACGGAAGTGGATACCACTGGAAGATCTTATTCTACTGATTCCAATATGAATACATTATAATGATTCAGAACTGCTATTTGAATAGTGAGTATAAAAATTGTAATGCTCAACAAATTAGTTATTAAAATTTGAGCGCAAAAGCGGATACTGAAGAAAATCCTACGAAAATCTAAAACAAATATAGAATACAATTCAAGTTTGCTAATAATTCAGAGAACACGTAGGCTTACTGGACTAAACCTGTGTTTCGGATAAGCATTCAGGCTACGGTTTTCTCCCTCGAATTGAGACTCACTTTATTTGCAACAGCAAACAAAGGAACTGAGACACCAGTTCTCCTAATCAATTAGTGTATCTACCAAGGTTTTCAACATCCAAAAACGTTTTGCGTTGTTAAAATTAGAAACTAAAGTAATACGTGATTCTAACATTTTAACGCTTTTCATGCTTTTGTTACGTTGTTTAACTCATGCACTGATAATTGTAGCTTTTTTCAGTTACTCGTTTTGCAATGCTTTACTATTTGGGACATCAAGTGTAATTGCACTTATGGAATACATGATTTATTTAGGCTTTTCTTCTATTCGGGTCTTACACTAAATCAAATGAGTAATATTACTCACTAAGTTTTACTTCAGATCCGATGCCAGTTTTACGTGAGTGCTGAACGAGTTGAGGTTCAACTTTTAAAATGGCATTTGTTGCGGTTAAATCGTTTGGATCTTTTTTCTTGGATACTCCATTGTATATTTTTCGTGCTGGCGGAAGCGGACACAATGTCGAATGATGATGTTTAGATTTGAACATACGTGACACTTTGATGACGATACTGCCCGGCCACCACCTACACTGCTACGATAATGATGTGTTAAGATGAGCGATATACTTTACCAACAGCCCGGACTGATTTCATTGCCGTTAACATTCGATTATTGCTACACACTCAGTATTAACCACAGTTAAAAACCGTCAACCGCATGGCTTTTCTCGCAGGTTTGGGCAAAGCTATTCTACTTTACCCTGTATGCCGAGGTTATGTATACTGTCTTTTATAAACACACACACAATGAAGTGATTGATTATATGGAAACTCTGTTGGCAATGTGATACTTTCTATTGTGCTTTACTTTTTTGTGCTACTCACTGCTCATACCAGTTACGCAAAGAAAAGCCAATAACCAAAACTCACAGCAGAAAATAAATGCCTATGCAACTTCCCGGTAAAGATTACTTTCATGGAAGATGCGACCTGTTCAAAACTTGAATACACATGTCAACAGTGTTCCTGTTCGCCTTATATCGAAACTAACGAGAAACCGCAAAGGCTATGTCTTTATCGTAATAATAACTGAATAACTGTTATAACTGAAGTATAACTGCCAATAAAACGTTTCAGTTCACAATCGGGAGTGGAAGATATTTGTCATAGTATACAATGCCCACAGCTTCCCGCATTTGATGATACGAACGACAGTGCTACCACGGAAATATCAATACCNAGCTATAACGAACATCTGGCACAGAAGCATAAACTGTAATTTTTCCTTTCTTCAAGCTCAAGTTTCATGAGTTCGATGCTGATCACCTCTGCGTTTGCTCACGTCCAAAACCCTGGTACTCTGAAGGGGTGTGGTGAGACTTGATAAATGATTGTAATGGTTTCAAAATGAGTTCACCGAAAACATTCATTATTACCTGTAAGATATGGACAACTCCAATCAATATTTTCTCGCCGTATCCCAGTAGAGTTCACCCGCAATACAATGATACCATTTGAAAAGATGTAAGCTTGGACAACGTATTATGTTGCAGGAAAGCAAGAGAAATGTAGAATAAGTTTTTAAAAATCAATGAAATAAATGTCACTGCTCAAATAATTTGGCANGTATTATCCAGCATTACAAATGTTCCAAATTTGCACACAGCAGACCCCGCGATGCTACGATTGAAAATCATAAGTCGGAGAAGAGACGCACCACCGGGTTGAGGAAATAGTGTGTCCATATCGAAAAGTTTTCTTTGTCCGCGAAATTCGTGTTTTTTTAGGAGCACACTATTTTCACAAACTGTCATCTCCTCATAGAGGAATTCACTTTTATGTGATAGTTCCACCCCGTGTGGTGGATTTATTTCTGTTTTATTGAATGCAAATTTATACTCAGCTCACTCTAGACTGATTCGATCAATTTGAAACAGAATTGCAGTTTACGGGGATTTTCTGCGTTTGGTAGAGCAACCCTGAACGTCACTGGCAGAATTTGAATTATTATTCCAATGCACACACCAAGTACAAAACCCTGGAAATCAGAAGTTAGCGCCTTAGCTATAACAAATATCCGGTACAGAGACAGAAACTGTAAACTTTCCTTTCTTCAAGCTCAAGTTTCATGAGTTCGACGCTGATCACCTTTGCGTTTGCTCACGTCCAAAACCCTGCTACTCTGAAGGGGTGTGGTGAGACTTGATAAATGATTGTAATGGTTTCAAAATGAGTTCACCGAAAACATTCATTCTTACCTGTAAGATATGGACAACTCCAATCAATATTTTCTCGCCGTATCCCAGTAGAGTTCCCCCGGAATACAATGAAACCATTCGAAAAGATGTAAGCTTGGACAACGTATTATGTTGCAGGGAAGCAAGAGAGATGTGAAATCAATATGTCACTCCTCAAATAATTTGACATGAATATCTCAACCTCAATCATTTTGCCAACCAGCAATATCATGTCTTGCATAACCTTTGTGTTAGTCTGTGTTTCTGTTTAAATAGCGGTATCTTTGGCGAGACAAGTGTTAATGTGTTTCACAAGGGTCACACTGCTGTACATCATTCAAGCGCAGTTTGCTAATCCTGTCACTTGGTTCGCGGTGACGCAATATTTTCTGATCTGAAACAGAAGAAAACTACATTTTCCCATATATGGCATGTTTGTTTACTCCACACAACTAATTATCATGCTCATTAGGGTAATAATGGCTTCGATTATCTCGTGTCACACTAGTTGTGACAATAATATATATTAGCGGACGATGCAGGACTTCGGAGAAGTGTTGATGCTTTAAGTTGCTGATGTACTTGAGTGCGGCGTCCTAAATTACTGGCTCACTTTCTCCTTCTTGACGTGGACACTATTCTCTCTATTTTGACATCAGGTTTGACATAAGATGATTCAGTTCACCGAATAGGAAATGATCTTTACAGTGACGTATGGGGAACTGTTTCAAGTACCTGCACAGATCAAACTATCTGGTTCAATTTCGCCTAGGTTAAAATCTTGAAAACCAATTGGCTGCAAATTTCATAATTGATATTCAGGCGCTGTATAATTAAAAGTGTCATTCTCCGAAATTGCGGAACATGGGAAATAGTGGAGTGTGACAATGGATATTGAACACACTCGGAAGCAAATACAAATACGAGAAAGTGACGGTCCTAACTAGTCCCCCTTCAGATTTTCATACCGTTCCTGCTATAGCTGTATCATTTTCATCAATCAACAACGATCAAACGATGATGAACGTCCTAACGGAAGCGACAAATGACAAATTATTTGCAATGTCCAATCCGCATAGGCAAACGTTTGGGATGACAGCACTGAGTGAACAACAAAATCTGTAAAGCTGTATTGTTTGTTTGATTTCAACGTGGGTTATCAGCCCTCAGTCGGTTCACGAATGTGACGGTCTTTTGTTTTTCTGTTCTCTTCCAAATTCACATTCAAAATACACGTTCTGAAATGCACATTTTCAATAGTGGTATAACTGTGGCTGTGAACAGACAACAGAAAACCGCATGCTCAGTCTGTTAATACGACTCTTACAAAAGCAGCTTGTTCGACGCCACATTCACATTCTACGCAATAGATGGTTTAGACAAAACGCCATAACCCATTTGTAAGTTATTTGCAATTCTTGGTATTTCTGCAGCACTACCGTTTCCGAGCACTCACTTTATTGTCAAGTTATATCATCTAATTCGATCATTTTTTCATGATTTCAAACGTTATTTTAATATATTTTTCTTTTTTCAGTCAACAAGATAATTGCTGGTACGTAATAGAAAATACATGATACGCACTCAACTTATTGCTTACTGACGTCCATAGGCAATAACTGCTATTTTTTGTTCATTTATACAGGTTCCTCCTTCACAGCCTACTTTATGTTATAATTCATTTAACAGAGAAGCATTTGCTTTCTATTATATGAATCAACATTTTTTAAATGTGTACCTCTTATGAACGAATGCATAGATCTTCAGTAAGTGACTAAACGCAGGATGATGTTTGGGGCTCTCATGCACCTAAATTCCGTAAAGCATATTCTGATGAGCGACCTATTGTGTAACAATCTGATTTCGCGAAATAAATATACCGTAGGTGGCAAATATACCACGGCTTTGTTTCATTTATACTATTTACGCCGTCAGCAGCTCCCAGTTTAAAACTGTTGTGGTAATCAGTGGATAAGGAAATGCGATTTTGTGTTTAGAAAATTGAATAATGAATAAAATGTGATTAAGAGTCCGCAGTTGCACAACGTTCTGAAAATGTTGATTTTATCCTGCTAAGTCATTGCTGATAGGGCTTTGTATGCAGCACGCCGTAAGGTCATTCTTCATGTATCGGTGTCAACAATAGATCATTCAACACCCCAATTTATCTGTAACAGGCGTGCTATGGCAGATCATATTACCCAAGAAATAAGAAGCACTGTGAAAAATGGGTACCACCCTAAGAAAAACTCTTTATCGCTAGACCCGAGTTAAT
>UZAN01042219.1:13811-50236 GCA_900618425.1 Echinostoma caproni
AGACCTCCCTCCGAGTGACAAGGATTTTGAGTCGTTTGCTTGTTGAAACGAACAAACAAGCCACACGTGCACATATTTGCTGACATCCGGTCTTCGCGGAACGCGCGCATGCTCTTATGTGTGTGTGTGTATGTGTGCGTGTGCGTAGGGTGAGCGCGCGGGTCATTTGTACGCATGTATGTACGTGTTGTTCTTGTCGTTGTCCACATGCGAGCTAGCGAAATAACGTGTTCCTCTTCAGCAATTCTCTTCTCTGTATTCACTCACTCATTCACTCACAAGGCTTACACGAATCGTGCATTTCTCGTCCACACACACACGCACACACACACACAGGCAGGTACACACGAACGCCAACCGAGTTCGAAAAGTCTTTCGTGCAAACTGCTCATCCTTACCCAGTCTCGTCAAACTGCTGTGCGTTTCGTGGCACGAACCAACAACGCATCTTGTGATTCTGGCGTCGAACCATCATTTCTGTATTCATCGCTCAGGACCTATATTGATAATTGCAGTATTATTAACACAAATACTGGTTTGGGCATTCACTTGTCCATTTCATCTTTTCGAGCAGTCACCCCTACCCAGTCAACGGGGTTAGATTGCTTTCCCATCCGAATCGGCGGACATCGATCTGTGCACGAGTACTTTTTATTTTGCCCAGAACTGCTTTCCGTAAGTCATTACACTCACTGTTCCATGTGCCGATTTTAACTTTCGACATTTTATCTCCAGTTAATTGTATCTGTGTTTGGTCTGTATGATGGCATTTTTTATCGAGACAAATGATAGCTCTTTGCCACACGGTGCATTCAGATGATCTTTTCATTAAATTTGTCTTGGTGATTTGAACGACTATGCAATTGACCGCATATTGTTATTTCATTAATTCATTACTACACAGTTACATCTTTTTATTTCAATAAAAGATTTTGAATTAAAAACCATTTATCCATTCGGCAAGATTACAAACACAGTTTAATTCAGTAATTGAACCCGGGAAAATTGAAGCAGAAGTTTTCAGACAACAAGAATACTAGTAAGAACCTTTTAATTTCATGGTCCTGTTTTTGTTGCATGTGTCATTATGTAAATCTCGTCCTTAGTTAACGGCGTTTTCCGTTCTGGTTTACTATTGAAAAGAATCGTTCTAAATGCTCTAAAACTCACGTCCTTGGACTGTTATATTGATTTATGTATATTTGTGTTACCCATGTCTAGTGTGCAACCCCAATCACAGACACACTTTAAAAGGAGGCCTTGTTTTATTTAAATAAATGAAAGATTTGACGTTTCTCCCGAAAATCGACTGAGCTCAGGAGAGGTGTAATAGGGAATGCTGATAAGTGAGACCCATGACTCGAAATTCCATAATAATTCTCAAGATCAGCACGATGGTTTCAATTACATAGGTTATCTACAACGTTTGCCATTCAAGATTTCTCAATAACAGTGTAAGATGTTCTACAACTACGCGGACAACGATGTCAGTCCAATCGATTTTTTATCAAGGAACCTCATGGACACGATAGAAACGCGGGGTACTGTATGTACCACGACTACTTTGTTGCTTTATGGACGTGTCTTGTACGGTTCAAATGGGTGTCTTACATTGGGGCTGATACATCTTAAACAAAATACTGGACATCCGGAATTGACATTGAGACATCTTAAATTGATGCCAGGACGTCTTACCCTGAAAGAAGTTTAGCTTAACTGACACGTGCGATCATATGTAGTTGTATGCCTAATAGATTGTCAAGCGCAAAAAGGAAAATAAGGAAATGTGATGTTGTAGTTAAACGGATTATCCGGATGAAGTGCAGATCATTTAATATTGTAAAACATTTTCCTACTTTACTATACACTACGGCGAATAAATGTGGAGTAAAATTGAG
Organism: Echinostoma caproni; assembly: GCA_900618425.1. Lineage (NCBI taxonomy): Eukaryota > Metazoa > Platyhelminthes > Trematoda > Plagiorchiida > Echinostomatidae > Echinostoma > Echinostoma caproni. The sequence continues at coordinate 15,710 of UZAN01042219.1, forward strand.
ATATAAGAGGCCCTTAAATCAACCAAAAGAATACCGCAAAAAAATATTCTAATTTGACAGTACTCAAAGACAACCCAAACAAAAATGATATCGTATAGAGTCTACTATGAGGAACGGTAACCACGCGTGACCGAAATGTGAATCCTGTAAAAGGTAGTACACGAAAGATAAAACTCTTAACTTTTGACTGCGCACGACTATTCCACATGGATTCTACAGAGTCACCCAGCCAAGATAGCTTGTAAAGCTTATCAGAATTATTTAGATGCTTACCAACAACGAAATAAATCGCGAAACCCCTGGTTCAACTTCTAAAGTGAAAAACTAATTTTAGTGATCTGGAGGATCAGGACCAGGTCCTCCTCTAGTGATCCGAGGAAACTAGCATAAGAGCAGCAAAGCACTTGGATAAGAATGCAAGCAGTCCTGGATTTAATTGTCTCAATGAATAAGAGAATAACCTCCGATCGATTGCAATGCAGATTGAAAGATTACGGTAATTGGCTGTATGAGCCTTATGCACATTTGACTATCCACAAATAAGCAAGAAAGCCAGGAAGTAATAAAGAAGGTGTCGTTGCCGGAAACACCCTTAATGCTGATAGGGAAAATGGACACGTTTTGGAGTAGGACAAAGTGTTTAGCACGAATCACATGAAAATGGCATTCAAATCATCTCGGTTTTGACTACTGACAAATAGCAAGTAAACTGACGAGTGAATATACAACATGCAAAAAGGCTGGTGTTGGTGTTGGGATTCGAATACACATCTCCGGGGTGATAAGATAGTAACCATTACCCCTAGACCTCTGCCCGAGAATATGTGGGCAGTGCGTTTAAAAGGATAACTCATGTTATAACTAACCCTATCACATGCAAAGTCGATCAAAAGGCTGGTCAGATATCATCGGTGGGAGGCTTCGTGTGCCAGAAAACTCTGGTGTGTGAAGGAGGGACTACGCGCTGCGTATTTAGTCATCTCTTCAATAATTATCTGCCTACCGAAATTCTAACCACTCATTCACTCTCTGATGAAAAAACAGTTTTAATTAATTATTTTCGGTCTATGTTTTTGATGTGCGAAAGTTCATGCCAGACTGGGAAAATGTATTTAATTATAGTAGAGAACAGACCATGCCGGGTGAATGTAATCATTCCACCTAATTTTACGGTCGCTCCGCAATGGACGGTGTCCGAGAGCGGTTCAGTGGTAGGGGGGCACGACTAATGTCGTAAAGAGTATTCCCGACAGTATCTTGGAAAAAAGGCACAACTAATAATTCATATAGGGGGTACATTCGCTACGGTTGGGTATAACGGGATTTACACAATGCCCACAGTCCAATTACTATTACTATATTTCATCATTTTCTTAAGATCACAATGATCGATCCGAATGGCTCGGTGGCGCGGACGTTGAAGTTCGGTGCGTTTGGAATTTATCTGATCTAGAGCAATTGAGTTTCATGCCACCCATATTGTCCAGATCAGCAACGAAAGTCAGTTTGGACCGTCAATCTACTTCGCCGCACTTCCATTGAAGTTGTTGTTGTTGTTGTTGTTCAGCTTACTGATTCATGATGTATTCATAACGGTTATACTGGTGGTGGTGCCTGTGCACATCTGGTCACACTCTACAAAGCGAGGTTCGAATGATGTCAAGGGTATTCTAAATTTTGTTGAGGGGCAGGTTTACCGCCGCTCCACCACGTACACTTTATTGACGGTTCACTATTCCAAATGCTGTACACCTAGGGATAGATACATTGTGCAATCGCTCATTCCTCTCCCTAATCAGTCATGGCTAATATGGAGGGGTTGTTTCTGGCAAAAAATTGTTACTTATCACGTCGATGTTTGTATTGCAAAGCAAAGGTCTGATAACTAAATTTTGCCTGGAAATTCTAACCCTCTTCTTTGTTTTTTAAAAAATTACCGTCCGCAAAAAGACTTCTGCTTATTTTATTCCATCCACTTATTGTCCTTTGATCAGTCGATTATCAGTAACATGAACAAAATGGATTCACTAAACTATTCTACTACTACAAGATGAGTAGTATACGTTCAAATGTTATCACTGCACCCACAATAGGACTTCATTGTGTCTTAATGACAGTATTTAACTCTTATTTACTGAGAAAGCAATATAGAGTATTACTTTGTTATTAATGACACTGGTACAGAAAGCGTGGGGTTCGAGCAATGTCGAATCATCTCAGTCGAGAGCTAAAAGGTCGAACAGAAATCGAAATCAGCAGCTCACATCAGTGAGGTGCTGAACAGGTCTTCTTGACTCGCGATTCACAGTTAATGCTATTCAACCTCAAATTCAAAAAAATGATCATCATATTAACAATATTAAAATTATTTGCGTTCTGTTTTATTGAAATGAATTTCATTCCTTTGGTGGTTAGCTCGATCACATTTGTACTTTGCCGGCTTGTATTTTGTTAAGTTCAACCGGTAAGCGAATGAACTGAACGAAGTGAAACCAATTCGTTTCTCGCCACATTTGCTCCCCTGCCCACCCCTACCTCCCATCCCGTTCGACAGAACAACTCGAATGCCGTTGTCGTGAATATGGTGCGTGAACACTTTTACATAGACCAGGTTTGCACAAAGTGTATGCACGATACACACTTAAATTGAGCTCTCACCAGGTTCCCCTAAAGCACAGTGTGAATGCGTTTGTAATTATGTCGAGGACACAACGGAATTATTACGCATCTCTTCCACCCCACCCCAGCCCACCCCACCAGCTCCTGGCTTTTACCCAAACTCATCACACTATAGTAACTGATACAAGTCTCAACGAACTTTATAACCCAGCAACGTAATTCTGTTCATGAACTCTCATCATGAAAGTGTTTATCGTTGAACGGTTGACATTGGTAATTGCATGCACGTAGATTTGGATCCGTAAAACACAACGAACACAAATCCAAGTTGCTCATTTCAATAGTTCACTTATCACACATACACCTCGATACATAAACTCAGTGAATCCAGTGACGATCAGTTCAACTAACATGACTGCATAAGAACCGATTTGGTATGCACTGCTGTGTTGTTCGCTGTACATCAGGTACTTATTACAGGTCACAACTGTTTGCGCTGAAAGCTTGCTCCAATCTCATGTACAGGCTCCAATGCACTCCACCCTTTCATACACCTTGATCGAATCGGATAATTGTTTGCGTGTAACGAGGCCAGTGCCAGTGTCGTCGTCGCCGCCGTCGTCGTCGTCGTCGTAACCAGTGCAACTGGCCATGTACAACAAAACACAAAATTTCCAGAATCCTGTGTTCACCGATCGTGTTTCATGCCGGTCCATCTGATCACGGTTATCAGTTCAAATCAGTTCAGTTCAGTTCAGTCCAGACCGCGCACGGATGACGATCATGATATTTAACGGTGTTCACCATTTGTCTTCAATTTTCCACCCACGCGGAGCTCATTCTGATGATAGAGTTGACACGATGCTCACACCAGTCTTCATTGTTGTCACCAGGTCTAGTTGCACGGTAGCAACTAAATGGAACAATAGCAACAGTTTGAGCAGCGTTGTCAAATCGACGGTGCAAGGAACAAGATTACGAAACGGTTTGTAAAAAGCAGGAGCCAGTGAACAAATAGAAACGCACACAGAACGCATATGATGCAATCAACAGCATTCGTTTTGGCGTGTGTGCGTGTGTGTTATTTAGATGAATCGAGACACGTGACTTTCAGGTTGCTGTTCAGCATTGTTCGGGAAGATAAGGCGTCCGTTCACCAGCTCCGCTCGCCCGTCCGTTCACTGGCCCTGCCCTAGTCTATATCCCTAGATCTTATCACTGTGATTAAATGAGTGACGTGAAGATTGAGAACAATTTTTTGTGGCTCCCAGTCCACGCCTTAGATGGTAGCAAGTCTCCGGGGAGACATTGAACACATGTATTTGTATTGTCCAACCTCCTCCTCCCCAATGGGAAGCATACACCCTCGTAACACGTGTCTGTGTCCATGAGTTTGTTCGCAGGTTGATGAGACTATTTAACTCCGAACGAACTGTATCGTTAATTAAACATTCGCTAGATTATCTGAGCACTGTAAAAACTGGCAACTAACCGGGACAGTGAAAATTAACGAGACGGCATGAAAAGCTACAAAAAGACCATTCCTACTGCAATTTGGGGCATCTATTATATGGCATTATGGAGTGGTGATTTTGGGGCAAATTCAAGGAATATGTTGACAATGACAAGCATATTATGTGTATGTACATGGGCATCAGTTCATGAATGAATCGATTTTACGCCCCCAATAATAATCAGTTTTATACAAATCAGTTTACACCCACGTGATCAAATCTTATCGGCCTATGAATAGGGCCAGGTATATTTATTAGGAAAATATAAATGTAAGGAAAGTGAGGAATAGAATGGAACGACTGAGTAAGCTCAAGCTTGTTCGTCCTTTTCTAATGTGCACGTGTCGCATGACATTGTCTGATATCTCGTTTGGGGGAATAACGTCTCGATTCATACGCACTGGACACGGAAAGGTTACTTAACCATCCATTTAACTGGTTCTGTGCTAACTGTTCTGAATCCCGAAACATCCGAAATACTTTTGACTATCAATGAATGACTCACTGGGTTCTGGTTTCATAGCTCTCTCATTCCCGGTATAAAACTTGTAAAACTGAGGATATTTACTGAAAATTTTACTCGAGCAAAACACGATCCGGGTGGGTCTAAAACCTTTTTGACCTTCTAAGCTCTACTCGAACCACTAGTTCTCGCGGTTAAAAATTCTTTCCACTCTTTCAGTAATATAACGCAAACGAACCAACGGATTCCTCACCTTGTACTTATCACAACCGCCACACCCGTCACAAACAACACCCCCATCTGTCGACACAAATTAAGGTTGAGTCATTTGATTATGAGATTCTAGTTACACCAGAACAATCTCCAGAAGAGTTGCACGTTTTTTTAACAGTGCTGTGTGCAGAAATATGAATACAAAAAACAGTGTCTTAAAATTTTCAATGGTAAACAATCTTCAATTCAATGAATTGAACCCCAAGCAAGTGTTTACTTAAACATTGCGCCATTATCCGCAGTGCCAGTCATCATTGTGGCTCAATTGGATAGTTCCAGGTACGGAGTACCAACTGTGGTACTTGTGCCTCACGTAGAAGAACCATTAAATCAACTGAAGCGAATAAAGTTCACCAAGCTCGTTAGTTTCGATAAATTCAAAACTAGGGGGAAAAATTCTCCTTTGCCCATGGTATAATATACAATTCAGTAATTAAGATGGTAATCTTTATCATATATTTGACATAGGAGAAAGGCAAACTTAACTCGCCCGAGATCAATTTTCCCAATCAGTCCATTCTGGTTCCCAAACTAACTGTCCTCATTGTGCGTGATAGTAACCAGGTAGGATGAATTCATCTATGTATTATTATTATTATTTACTACATCTGGCATTATTTCACTTGACGGTTAATCTGGACGGTGAACAATGCATTTTTGTGTCGTACACGTGTCCAACATGCACACCATGTTCTTCTCATATTTCTTAACAGGGAACAGTGGCTGGTTCAGCTATTATGTTCTACCTGCATCCCTCTTTACTATTCTTGGGATTGTTTTGACCGTCTATCAGTACTCACCTGATTTCTTGAACACATCATCACTGGATGAAATAACCCCAATAGTAATAAACGCAACTGTTAGACTTACAATGTTGTATTGTCTAGCCCCATGTTAACACTACTCTATGGATTCAAATGAAACAGATGTGTCTAGTGGCCGTAGTAAGGCTTTATGACCGGACGGGCTGGGGTGGGCGAGTCTTGGGGAACGACAACTCTGAGTTTGGTCAATTATTCAAATCACCTATACAAGACCAAATCCCCAAGGGGTTAATCTGTGTTAGCAACTGCATAGCGCAGACGGCGTGATTTCTTTCTCCTACTAGCCCATTCATCCTCTTAGAAAATATGATAACCATCTGGGGATAGTTTTGTGTGAGAATAGCTTCGGTTCAAATGGATTCATTTCGATCGGAACGCGGTGGGCAGAAGAGAGCCCTAGTGAAGGGATAAACAATTGAGTACACTTTGTGACCAACATACAACTGAATTTTGATACTGCAATTTTGAGATGAATCAATAAGATATTTTCATGTGCTCAGGAACTGATCGAACTGTACAGGCCTAATTACGTTCCAATTAGTTGGGCCTAAGGGATGAGGTTCCCCGAGAAAAATCGTATATCTCATTTGGACAATTATCTTGACTATTTCCAATCACATGTATCCCATTGACGCCTGAATTGTGTTCGAATGCGATGTATATTTGATTGTGATAGCAACCGATGAATTGGCTGACCGAGTGATTTGATCACGACAGCAATCAGGAGCCATTGATAGAGAGAGTTGTTTAAGCGTGTCATAAGTGGTATGATTGTGAAAAACTTCTTGCAAGTTGGCTGAGCGAACTCAGGGGCATGTTAGTTGGTTTATTCCGGATTGTATAATTAAAATTTTGTGTGCCTTGTTAGAGTTTCTAAATTTAAAGGCTATTCATTGCAATAATAGTAAGGCGGTTGANTACTACTTTGCAAACCGAGGAGGGGATTGATGGGGGATTCTATTTGACAGTGCGATGGATTTATCTTAGCATGAATAAAGGAACTCTGTAGTGAACGGATAGAAAACATTTCGTGTTATGCTGTTTAAGTCACGTTCGATTTCTTTATGGTAAGGTCAGCTGATCACGAACAACTTGCGAAGATTAATTAGGCCTTATCGTGTATAAAAAAGCCAAATAGTTTAATTCACTGCTCAAGGTAGTCAAACTGGTAGTCCAAATGCATTGTGCCGATGAGGTTAGGACCAGATCCGCAGTTTACTCGATCGTTTAGATTCCGAAAAGTTGTACAGTTAAACGCTTTCCAGCTACCATATTCACATCTTCCTTTTTATTCGAACAACGATTTGGTCAACTGTAGTGGGAATATTTTGAGCTTTTTTATGTTTTTCGATAAAGACATTAATTTTAAAAGGTTCACAGAAAATAAGAGAGAGAGTGAATGGCAATGCAATCATTCAGAGGTGACGATTAGTTGATTCTGTACAAAATAAAGACAATGCGAGCCTAAAACTGGAACAACATCATAAAAATCTGTTGAATCTAAGTATAGTCCAAGAAGTGAGAGTCGAAAAATGACGGTCTTTCGTGTCCCAATATTACTCGATGATTTATAGAGTCACACCGGTAACCTATCTACAGTAGGAAACTGTAATCCTCTAGTGAAGTGATCTTAACAAATTACTGCGAACAAAATTTGGTGGTGAGTTTCTGTGCCCCCGTGTAAGTTTTCCTTCAGTACTTTCGTAGAAAAGAGTTTCCAACGTCTCGAAGGAGAAACGAACTCTAGACCTCGTGGAAATACACGGTATGATTCACTTAATCATTAATAAGGTCTTAATGGAACTTCAAGTATGCATCGAAATGCGATTGAAGCACCGTCAACTTGGGATGTTAGGCGTTAGAACAGGAGATTAGTTCAGTAATTTACTCATTGATTAAGTCAATTCAGTATGCCTTTGATATAGTCTTCTCTCGGGTTCATCCATGAACACCGGAGGCAAGATATAATAAGGTTATGATAATCACATAATTGAGCTTCCTTTTCTGTCTGTTTGTCTGTCGTACAACTGAAATCCCCTCTATTGCTACGTGTCATTTTGCAATACAGTTTATCTTAATCAAATGCAAGCAGTTCTACCATTTCATAAATAAAGCTGAAGTTTCCAGCCTAATTAAGGGTGAAAACTATCATGTGCAAGTGAGCTAACTAAATAATATCATATTTTTCCGAATGTATGATTCTACACAAATGATTGAAAACTGTTAAGCTAATTTTGGTATTACTGATAACTCCTATACTACTAGTACTACTACTACTACTTCTACTACTACTACTACTACTACTAATAATAATAATAATAATAATAATAATAAGAATCGACGAAAACTCTCTGGTTGACAGAAGAAAGTTGACGGCTTTTGGTTTCTTTTCAGTAATGTGCCCAAAACCGCGCTCTTCACTTCGACGGACTACGATCGCAAATGCGACCTAGTCGATAAAAGTAACATCACTGTTTAGTCAATGGTATTCATTTATCTCCGATGCAGTAATTCAAATGTCTACTATCTCGATCACAGTTTTAAACGTGCCGGCAATAGGATCACCTAACTTATGGTTGGAAGCTCAAACCCTGAGCTCTGCAGTGGACACTGATCACTTTGAGCGCACGGTTATAACCATGATTTCAACCTACTTTTGAGTTGTACCATGCAAATCCAAACGTAACAAAAACAATATGTACAGAATAATCAACAAATAAAATTTTCAAATTTAGTGGGAAGTCAATAAGCACACGCAGTGTGACCAACACACAAATCCTGGTGTTCGTAAAATTACAAGAGCTGAATCAGAGACATTTTTTGACTTATTCTAGTGCTTTCTGATGGTTTGTATTACTTGGCGGAAAAATTTCCTCATCTGGCGTTGCTGTGTGTAAGCGGAAACTTCGAAAACCCTGGAACATTCGGCGGCACTCGTGAAAAAACATTTTCCCACGAATTAAATTGAAACCCATAACACATGTGTCGTTTTACAGAAACACTTCTACTTGATAGACTGATTTATCCGAATAAAAATTTTTGTCATCATAGCCATCGCGAAAAAATTGCACCGATCTGGTGTTATCTTTAAAAAGTTTCTAAACCTAGTTCAGTGCATTGTACTTAGCCACCAACACCAATTCCAGTTTCACACCGTCCACTGCCCCCCCCCACCAATTCAGTCAACCTATTGATCGCTCGTAAAATAGTCTGCACGTGACTTGCAAACGATATGAGACGGCTTGAAGATCAGTCGAATCTTCCATCGACAGACTGCCTCGGATTGGAGAAACGCTGTTGTTCTACGTGATTATGAACCGGTTTATTCGTCTTCGAAATTAGCGCAAAGTCACACGTCATCTTGAAAGAAGAAGGGTCAATTCACATGCAATTGCGTGACTTGGCGTCGATTATTAGGGCCAAAATGGCCGCATTGAGTGCATTACTTTGATAGATGAACACCGGGTTGACATGCAGACTACAATCGTGTCAATCAATAAAAATCGAACAGAGAGAGAGACCATGGAACAAAGAATATCACGTTAGAAATAAATGGACCAATGGTTGATGTTACCAATATGTTTGAATTAAAATGTTCGTTCATTTTGGGGGTATTTTGTTGTCGGTCGGTCGGTCGGACCACGTCGGCTGTTACTGACAAGCAAGAACAGATTGCCTTTCATCCAGCTATGTTCTGTGTTGGTTTCAAACAATCCGGAGTTCGTGCACATTGATTATTGATACACCAGCTGCTGTGATCAGTGAATGAATGAAAAACATTTACCTGATCAATAAATGAATGCAACCCTCATGCATATGAATAAGATACGCAAGAGAAAATTTAAATGTCATTAGGATATTCAATCTCTTTTTATTTGAATGTTAGAAAACTATGTGCACTGTGCACAACTGTTACAAACTACTAGCAATGCATGTCCACTAGGTTCGCGATGATTTGAAGGGGTACGTGTAGGATTTTGCTCTGCACACGTGCCATCATCAGACTACCGGGCCGGATTTAGTGGCTGTCTTCATGTCGGGAAAGCGGTACGTGCTCAGTTCTTGAAATTGTCCACAGCTTAAATAACACCACCGCCTATAAAACCCAGCTTCTCTTCCAGATAAAGAACTGCATTCGTTCTACAGAGACATGAAAAACGATGATAAGACAACCATACAGTAGGACACATTGCCCATATTTATTTTACTGCCAGTTGATGGCTGATTGGGGGATCAGGTCAGACGAAATAATCAGTGGCATTCGATTGAATCGCACTGTCTATAGTTATGTTGAATCCCCATAATCCAATGATCAACTTTTATCTGAGGCTCCTTCCAAGTTATGTATCACAAAATGAGTTTGTCAGCTGATCCGTAAATGGTTCCCGAACATATTATTGCGTTGGATATCGGATATTCGGTGTCTAGGTAAGGTAAAACCCGTTAGGGTAAGCACTGTCCTCCCGTTCGTAACGCGGTTCTCGAGTGTACTCTGTATGGTACTCTACATGGCTTTACTTGACCCCGGAGGGATGGAAGACAAATGCCACACGTTCACATCCCCGAATGAATTCTTCAACATGAACTGAATCCAATAACGACTACGGTTTAAAAGCGCAAGAGTATTCGTTTGACCGAATAAGAGAAGTCAAAATGCATCAGTACACATCTTAATTCTCATTCAAATCAGTGCTTTAAGGCTATCCTAGCATGCATACTCCACTTACGTTGATTTACTACCGGCTCCAATACCCCGTATCATACACTATTGGGAGTGTTTCTATGTGTCCGTATGTGTCCACTTCATGGGAACTGTTACCAAAACACGAATTCTGTTTCCCGGGCTCAGTTAGATTTGAAGACAACTGATCTATGGTGGACACTCGACAATATGTAGCTCATTTGAATAAATCCACTTTCTTCCTTTTTATCTCAAACATAGATTTAAGGTGTCCATTTGTGTCTGCGTGTCCTTGTTTGTTTGTTTGTCTGTATATGTATGTATGTTTGTGTGTTTGTGCCTGTGTGACAGACAGCAATTTATCAGATCCGATGAATTTGTCGGCCACATGGGACATCAATGCACCATTCTGACCACTCACTGTAATTCACACCTCCTGTTACCCCATTACCGAATCACCTTGTCCCTAAATTCCCTGACTGAACTAGAAACTTTCCCGGCCACAATGCAATTTAAATCGTCTACGCCCTTGGGAAGGTGAGCTGAATTGAGAGACATAGGAATATATGTATCCAGATATTTGTATGTATATGCACATTTATTTGGTCGTCAGAATGCGTAACTCAATTACACTTTCGTCCTCACAACTTCGCCGCCGCCGCCGTCGCTTCCGCCATCGTCGTCCACCCGCCCTTACTCCTCTTCTTCCTCCAATCTACTCGTTCGTTTACGATTCGAGAAACAAAGTTTGCATTCTGACTTCATCTCGTTGAGCCAACACCCAATCAGGCTAGTATCATCTGTGGTAGGTTTTATCACAACGAATTCTAATGGCCATTATAATTCGTTGGAAGGGGACGCATTCTTTGTCCCTTTCCCCTCACTGTCGTCGTTCATTACCGAAAACTGTTGACCTTCTGCATACCGCGAATTATACATAATCGGTTTGAAGGTGGAGGGTGAGAAGGGGCAGGCTGAGAACAGAACGGAATAGTGGATCCTGTCAGTCTACTTAGCAAACTCCGGATAGAATGATAAAACTATAGGTAATTTTGGCGACCTGAAAAACCCACAACGATTTAACCAACAACACCTACCAGAAGTGAACACGTGCCCAGTTTTCAACACACATTCACTCCCCTCGATCTCCCACCCGCATACGCACTTTGGTTGTTTTAGATGAATGTCAAGTAACGCGAGTAAACATGCACCATTTCGGCGGAATCTACCTCTTTAAAGGGAAGATGGACCAGTATGTGTGTGCGTGCGTGTGTGCCTGTTTTGGTGGGTGGGTGTACAGGTGGGGGATGGAAGTTGAATTTATAAGTGTCTACATACATGTCTGTATGTGTATAGTCGGAAAGAGAGAACTTGGGATGTTACCTATACTCCCTCGAGAATCGGTATCGAATAGATCCGTGAGTTCTACGAGAATGTTGCCCGCTGTAAAATCATTCAGTCGGTATATACTTTTACCCTTCCCGACCTAACCTACATATCCACCACCATGAAACAAACTCTTCATTTCCATCATAATATCACCACAACGCCCCCGCCCCTCGCCCTGGAAACGGATACAGACGTGCACGTTCGCGCGCAATTCTTCATACGACAAAAAGGTTGTGTAAGGTGGCGTTCTGAGGCAACATAAGATACCATAGACTGTCTGTTATTGGTTTTTGAGGCAGCGAAGAATCGAACTGGAGAATAAATGCGTCCTCGAAATGTTATCCAACTGGTGGTCGTATACTAAGTGATGAGTAATAAAGGATGTGTGTGTATGTAAATTACTAGAACGGTGGACAAGTGTGGATAACATCGAAATGAAGAAACAAATGAAGAATTAGAAATCAAATTGCAGGTATAATTTTTCAGTTGTACTGCGTAACGTTCCATACAAAAGCATAAACTTGTCTGAATGGGATGGCCTTTATTGATCAATTATGTGAGTCAGTCTCTCTGTCCCTCTTTTCTATAGTCTAGAATGGTAGAAGATTACCTCCTCCGTACTATCGTTTCAACTAGATGACTGTTAGCTCAGTCGAATTGTCACATTGAGTGGCGTTAGAAGACGACCATCTTAATTAGAAATGAAGAAAAATAAGGGATATTCTAATTACAATTGGATCCTTTTAATCAATAGAGAATCATACCAAGCCACATGTTGCCCCTATCAAAGTAAGCAATGAGATGCAACATCGATGTAACTAATGTGTGTGAGTAATAACTTGGATGGATATTTTGACAGGACTTTGTGAGTGAAGCAAACAGATTTGGTCTCGACAATGCGTATTTTGGTTAATAGGAATACGCAATTTGGTTCTGACAATCATTCAGTTTAAAATGCATGGTAACTCAAGGAACTGGAATCTCGATAAATCTGTGACTATTCTTGAGTTTGGAGGTAAATTTTCATTCTATTCTAAAATACCGACCAAATAATATTGAACGGGATGGAGTGATTTGCATTTCATTTGGCAAACTCACATTTTATCTTAACCTTGAATAGTTATGACCATGCTTTCATTGCAAAGAATCGATTCGATCAAAATTTCTGAATGTACCGTATTGCTGTTCTCTCTTCCCCTCCCCCACCCGCCGAACCCATTCGTTATGGATTATAGTCGCTTTGCCCCTGATGCAATTTCAATGACTTCGGAAGTGGAAGAGCAATTTAACCGTTGCACCTCACGTTCCTCAAGAATGGACGATTCAGTCACAGCAAAACCGCAGGCCGAGCCAGTTGATTCCTCACCGAATCGGAATACGTTCGGTGATCCAGACGGCAAGCGGACATCACCGGAATTACACGGTACCTCCGCAACTAACACATCCTCTAATACACTGCCAACAATAATGTGGGGCATGCATACCTTGGTCAATTCTGAAAGCGATGTGAAACGTGCCGGGTGTATTGGTTCCCCCGGTAGAGATAGTCTTTTACAAACACATCAGGCTAGTCGGCGTCGGCGCAGGAAACAGATGGTTCCACCGCAAAAGTTCCCAGTGCCATGTGGATCACCAAACGAGACGTTGTATGGTTTGGATCTAACGGATAGTGAGAACGAGTCTGTGCGAACCGGGAGTGATGTGATCGAGTCTGACGAAGCAACAGCGGCAGCGGACGAAGAATCGGAGACGCGATTGGGAAGCACAAGAGCACTGAAGCGAAGTAGGAATGGGCTCATTTGCCCATGCGATGAGGAAGAGGAGAATGATTGCAAGTTACTGAATACACAATATAGCTCCCTTATTGATGAGATTAGTCGACAGGCAATGGATGCGGTAAAGCATTGTATCACACCGACCACGCTGTTCACTACGGACAAAACACAAAGCAAAATCGAACCGGGGGACGAGAGCAAAGATAAAACAGACCAGATAGTGGAACGCGCATTAGAACATTTAGAACCGCAGATTGCTCGTCTAGTCGGTCAATCAATTCGTCGTAGCATTCAGTCAATCAGATCACAAATGCTTACCGGATTGGGAGTAGATGAAAACCAACCGGAACCCAACGGATTCGAAGCACCAGACAAAATTAGCCCAATCGATAAATATTCCGCGCATCGAGAGAACACACTAGGAGAAATGACTGGCGCTAAAATCGCCGAATCGTCTGGATTCACAATAGGACGTTTATCTGGTGAAGCACATAACAGGAGAAGTGAAAATACGAAAAATTCCACTGAGTACAGCCCACTTCGCAGAACCAGTCCGATTAAAGAGAGCGATGTGGAAAAAAATGCAGAAAATAGTCGAAAGAATACAGATAACCTGAACAAGATTCACACTGACAATCCGAATTGTTCCCTTCTCTCTACGACCCTGTTAGAAATTAATCACACTGTACCTCCAAGCGGAAACTTTCCCCCTTTGATCCCTTCGCTGCAATTCTTAAATCAGTGGAAATTCAACATGCCTTCTCATCAGCCGGGGCCGCCGCCGCCGACGACGACGACTTCGTGCACTCTGACCACCGATTCAAATCAAGACCCAATGGGGATAGTGAACACTGGGTCACAAATAAATTGTTACACGAATAAATCCAATCAGTCTGGGGAATCGCCAAAGACAGAGAGACAAAAAGCGATGACATCAAACGCAGGCAACACGGAAGGTGGTTTCGAGGTGCCCAATCAAAATGATCCTCGTTCACTGAAAACCAGTGTATCTGGCCACGCGGCGGACAGTTCACTCTACAGTGGTTTAGAATCTTCTGCAAACGTCGCGTCTAAGAGTAGCACATATCCGATGCAGTACAGCGAACACGCGGCCAACCCAGTAAGTAGTAGAGTAAATCATTTTTTATTTTGTTATTGATGTTCTCGTTGAGGTGCTTGTTAGATGGCCGTGAATAGGGATAGCTTTAGGCAGATGAGTTGATAGATATTTACTAGATTCTCCCATCAAATGAAGAGCGACAACTTTGAAAGCCATCATTTGATTCCCCAAGGATTTTTCTCAAGTTATTCAGATATTTTACTGTCTAGTCATTAAATTAAGGACAAGGAAATGTTTGCCCCAGAAAATCTCGCTACTCTCTGTAGTACACCCCACGTGTATATGTGCATGTGCACGTGTGGTATGGAGAGAGAGACTGCCTGTGTTTACTTTCATTATGGCTGGTTTTAAGCTACTTCACAAAAACCGCAATTTACCATCATGCTTTTTAAAACGCGGTTGGAATCAGTGGCCGCCTTGTACAGCAATCACTAACCGATGACTGAGTCTTTATTGAAATTAGTCACAAAATAAACAAAGAACACTTCGAAAATAAACATACGTGAAAACCAAGCGAATCAATTTAGGTACCGGTTGGGATATTTTTTCAGTTTTACGTGGAAGTTTGTAACAAGTTTCTTCCGACTTTCGGTGGGAAATGAATCAAATTTTATTGATGGTTAAAAATGACTTAAATGATGTTCCTTTAAACCATTGGAAATATCCAAGATTTTACAAGTTTGTGTAAGATAAGCTACCCCGTCTATGGCGAACATATCTACCTTAGATTTTTGCTTTAAGTTTTTGATAAGCGATTCTGAATCAGACAAGAAACCAAGATAGACAATCACTTAGAAAATTGGCCGTATATTGTTTCAAATCAGACTCACAAATAACAATTCAATAGGAATCCTTTAATTTCGTTTCAGTAAGTCAGAAAAATTGTTTGCGTTTTTTGAAAATTCAATTAGAATTCGACCAAATCATTCACTGTCCTCATTTCAGATGTCCAACTGGAGGTCTACTGTTCCTCCGACATCAATGAATCAAACCGGAGCAACGACAGCTGCTGCAGCTGCCGCAATTCTGACCGCGTTTGGGTTAACCAACAGTCCATTTTGGGCTGCACGTCGAACCTTGCCGGGTGATCGGGGTTTGCCTCCATGGATTCCCCCTTATCCTCCCTCATTACTACATTGGGCAACGGAGACCTTTGGATCCAGTGGGGAAATGACTAACACTACGAATTCACAGCCATTACCATCTCTGCCGCCGTTTCCTTTGGTTCCACCTCTCTCTGATACATCTAGCACATTATCGTTAGATCTTCCCGGTTCTACAAATCACATCAATCTGAATACGAGTGAACAAACAGAAGCCCTATCTTTGGTGGTGCGTGGAATGAGGAAAGATATGGAAAATAATTTGACTAGTCGTTCCACCAGAGACGTGCTAAATGCAGATTTATCTAACACGGCTACAGAAGGAAGGTTCGGTTCGATGCTTACATATTCCCCTGGCACACCGCTGGATTATCAAGCAAGCCTGCTTTCAAGACGCAAACGTACGAAGGTCACAGATACTCGAATGAGTACACGTGGCTCTAGAGCTGCGCATTGTGTCTCACCCCGTGCCAATGCGTCTTTCGGGATGACCGGATGCAACGTGTTCGGATTATTCAAACCAGTTGAAGATAAATCCTCTCCGGCAAAATTAACCGGAGCGGTAAATATGCTCGGTGGTTTCCCTGTATCTGGTGCTCCATTCCTTGGTCGCATGCTCAAATCAGATGATGCTGATCGACAGGCAGGCAGTATGATCCCAAGTCCACCGAATCTTAGCGAGGTACGAATGAACAGCAGCAGCAGCAGTCCATCACCGAATTCCATTCGACTCTCCGGAGGGTCACGTGATCTAACTGAAGGGGAATCTGGACGTATGCTTTTTGATCGGACTACATCAGCCAGTGGATTCTACTCACAAAACCCAATATCCAATGTACATACAAGTCTCAGACATAGCGTAGGATCAATTACAAACTTAATGAACAAAGATGGTCGCAACTGCGATGCCGATACATTTGAACAGGTTCTAGCCAAAACGTTTCACACCAACCCGATTGCTAAACGTTCCATGGACGGAACGGGGAAATCGTCCGCGTTGCATCTGTCCTCGTTATTTGATTCAAACAACGGGACTAATAGTTCGGCCCAAACTGTTGACCCAAATTATCAACCAACCCATACGAGTAGTCTGTTACTCGGTAGGGATCCACGCTCAAATCCAATCCAAAATCTGGCACGCAATCCCGGTTTAGATCTCCCTGGACTACGTGGACCATTGACCCCCTTTGGGAAACCAACCACCACCTCGAACGACAACCTGCTTAAACGCGGCCTACATTCGTCGCTTCTGATGTCTGGAACGTGTTGCGATTCGGACGGGATAGGTGACTCACCAAACGGTACTGGCTGCATGGATGGCATGCGAACGGTCAGTTGGCATTTCCAGTACAGATTTGCTCTTATATATTTTATAATTCACTGTCGTTTGTTTAAAAAGGCTTTGTGAGTCTGGGCAGTGCTGATCGCGTCAAGTAGTTCTGGACATAATGAGAATACTGAAAATCGGCTCCAGCGTCGAGTTGGCTGAGATTAGACGCTTCTAACCCACAACACGTGATACAGAATCATCTCAGCGATTATTTCGAGACTTTTTCGTCTCAAATCCACTCTCTGAGCTGCAAATTAGATTTGCATTGCATAGTTCTGGACAATTAATATTGAGTACGCACCAGTTGCAATACGTGCACCTGGTTAACGAACTTTCCCGAACTTTTCAATGGACGCACTATCGAAATTCAATTGAGCTCTAACTGATCAATAGCGATCGCGATTTTACTCGTGATGCGATTACATGCGCTTGAAATAGCTGATTGATATTGTGAATGAGGGTGCAAATGTTTTGGCGTTCTCCCGCAAGAGTAGGAGTGAGGACATAAAGCAACAGGTTAAATAATTTTTCCACCGCTTTGCAACATTCCCTAAAACTGATTAATTTACAAATGGAAATCTCTTTGTGCAAGAGTAAAGAGTAAACATATGTTTTTATGCTCGCGGCACAACATGTTGTGTCGCGAGCCTTGTACTAAAAATAAGTAATTATTGTTTCGTAAAATTGAATGGTATTTAAATGCGCCCCCTGGCCGTAGCAATGTTTACTCGATGAATTGAGCTAACATATATTTCATGCCTGCGGGATATTAGAATGTTTTCCTCACCGATCACCGATTCCTTGGTTGTGATGATACTTTCCCTCGGAAATTTCAAACCAATTGGTTTTGAAATCACTGAGTATAAGACTCATAAACCTCTTGATCCCTCCACCTACTCAACATACATGCTAAATCGTTTCAGTCAAGTTATGTTCAAAACACACAATACACCGTAACAAAAAGCCGTCCCTGAATGGATACAGCTCAATAATAGAGAATAATATTCATCTGAATTTGTTGAGGCCTTATTTCGTATCGATATGCGAGAGAAAAGTCTCAGCATAAGCAAAGACCACAACAAACACCAAACTTCAATCGAATTTCATTTGTATGGAAAGTTAAATTTAGTTAGACGTAAACTGATAGGATAAAATGCGCAGTGATGTGGCACGATTTTAGCTAGTCAGCGGCATTACAAAATAATCGACCCTGTCTGGTATCGAAATGGGAACTTCAGAATGCACAACGTGATCGGAATTGACCACCCGGGAGTTGGTATAACTATTTTTGCCCAGTTCCAGCAATAGTGAACACAGGATTATAATGATTCCATGCATTCTAATCCTATTATTTTATTTTGAATTGGAGAAATTTTATTATACAGTAAGATCACGTCCATCATTGCTGCCTTCTGCATATCTGTCCGACACGATGCGTTTGATTTCGAGGCTGTTGTTAGAATGAATGGCTTTGGCTTCCCACGCTAGCCTTGCAATGAACAGTTGGGATAGATCATATATAGGCACGCTGAAACTGCCTGGTAAGTTGTTCAGTGGATAAGTAAGTAGTATGCTTGTATTCTTTAAGTGACATTCGAAGTCCGACAGATGGTGATTCGAGGCGAGGTTGTAACGCTTGCGCAATGGTTCTCAACTTTCCTATT
The DNA here is from genome assembly GCA_900618425.1 of Echinostoma caproni. Classification (NCBI taxonomy): domain Eukaryota; kingdom Metazoa; phylum Platyhelminthes; class Trematoda; order Plagiorchiida; family Echinostomatidae; genus Echinostoma; species Echinostoma caproni. Next base: position 34,465 of record UZAN01042219.1, read on the forward strand.
TATGCTTACTTTATTCTGTTGAATCACATCTTGTTGGGTAGGATCAACTGTCTCATTTATAAAATACCCTCTTAGCAGAGAAAAATTAATCATTCAATTGCGTTGTTTTGTATATGCCTAATGTTTCAACTTTGAAAAGCTCAGTAGCTTTGGTGGGATTCGAGCCCATGCATGGACTACCCCTGTGACTTCGTACAGCGCAAGATCTCCCAGATGATCTACGAGGTCACATCAGTAAAACTCCTCCTGTATCAGTTGGATTATCCGTTCAATTTACCAGATGGCACGTATACCAAGTGCCGCTAGAGCTTTGCTTAGCATCCACTGAAATTAAATGTAATTGCGCCTCCATCTTGTGTAGGCTTGAAGCAGCGATATGAACCCACACCACGTTTTTGCTTTATTCTCATAAAACTCCAAACAACTTCAAATTATTAGCGTGATCGTTATCGGAGCTTTTGATTATTTCGAATCGTAACCTGGAGCAGTCATTCCATATTTCTTTCGATTTGATTAGAATCGATGTCCCTTCCATACATGCACATACAAACAAACAAACAGAGGTGTGATAGACGTTCCTCACCTTGATCTCAAGCATGCAAACGCAGCAACCGTCTTACAGGCACGGCCAGGCGGAAATGGAGGGAGATAAAAAAATACTGTCTGATCCATCCATCATGACAACGTTTGGTTCATGCAATATTCATTTACTCCTGGAGAGCACCCACCCCACGCCTCATCCGCCTCTTTTCCCGCATCTCAAACCTGGCAAGTCAACTGCTCAGAAGACCACTTGCTTTACCTGGATATGTCGTTCTCACGTTGACGATCATGATGACAGTGGTAAGACGCGATTAGAAGGCAGGTTACAACCAGGTTACAACCGCGCCTCTGAAATTGGGCGCTGATCGCGATGATGCCACGGGTGGTGGTGGTGAGGGTGGGGAGGGTAGCACAAATCCAATTTGGGGTTCGTGTGTCCAAAAGTCTCCGACCAACAGTTCACATGAAATTTTCTCCCATTCCCAGGTTATCATGAAACAAACAAATAGATAGACAGACAGAGGGCAAGAATCACTGCCCTCCCAAGTTCACAAATAGACAGACAGGCAGACNCGAATGAATGAATGAGCGAATGAAATGATGAATGGTATATGAATACCGAAAATTTATCCCAACGACAGGTATCTCCAGGGTATTATGATCATCTATCTTTCACAAGAGTACCTGGGGCTTAGAGGGACAAACGGTCTTTTTTGTGACACATCTAAAGAGACATCTAAAAGACTAGAGATCACCTACTTTACTAACATATGCTCGTTTTTAGTGTTAATTTATTTGGGCTGATAAAGTGAGGTAAAATAATGAACAAATCCTTTTCTCGATAAACGGCAACTTTGTTCGTTAATTGCACATTTCGAATACATCCATTCACTGAGCAACAACAACTTAAACGAGATATTGGCCCTTAATAGTTAAAATAAATTTGATTTTCTCGACAAAATAATATCGAAATCTCACACAGCATTTTTTGATACTGCGCACCAATGGGGTTAGTGATAAGACCCAAGTTGTCTGCCCACATCTGCCTTATATTACTACGTCTGTTTTTAACGAAAAATCACCCCTTTAGCAATTCAGGACGTGGGTGATTTTCCTGAACTCGTGTAAACATTAGAAACCTCACATTTTCTTGTCGAAAGTTCTTCACTGATTGTATCACTTCAAACCGAGCTTCACAAAACGAAAATTCTGTTTGTTCGTTCATTAGCAAATCAGTGCTACAGTTGATGACGCAATATTTAGCAGATTAACAGCTGATACAGCAGGCCTGCAGTAAAGCTTTTTTACTGTAATTCTTTAAACAGGTCTTCTAGTTTATACTGATGAAATACATTGATAAAAAGGTCATTACAGTTGATTTGGTACAATTCTGGTTTTTCTGGAAGACAAAACGATTGATCTCCTCTGGACTAACCAGGTAAAACGAATTTACTGTAAACAAAGATTTCCTTAGCAACTTTTTCGATTTTATTGATTAATAGATACCTTTCGCTCGTAGCATAAACGTGCATCGTTTTGTATGAGTTTTATCAACCAGCGGAAATCACATTATGTTTACCCAATACGAATCCCCTTTCTATCTTCACTTAGTTTGCAATTATTCTCCCTGGCAATACATCATGAAAAAAGTGTCAACAATCGCTTTTTCTGTTTGTTCTGGGTGTGGTCTGGTGTGAAAGTAGTCGGCTGCCGGGAGAATCTTAAAGATAGCCCGTATAAAAGTATTCGGTCCTCCGACCGACAACCTGCTCAACTACGAAAAAAGCAGAAACAAAGACTATGTATCTACATTTCTCCCCACCTGCTGGTAGGGTAGTCAGTATGATAGGGATGGTGGTGATAGGGGTCTGTGTGGAGGTATATGCACGCATCGAACTGTCCCGAGAATCCCAGTTTCCGTCACATGCACNCTCTCATGCATGATATGGTTCCGTACCGGGCAGCAGTTCGACGGCGCACGCATTCCCAAACAGCCCACACAGGCGACGCCTGACGGACATGATAAGCGAAGCCGCTGTATCAGTGCCCACCTACTACTACTGCTACTGCTACTACTGGTAGGATATATCGAATGATCGGGATGTACGAATTGGCCTGTCGCCTATGTCTTTGCTATTCCGACTCCGTCTTTCTCTTTTGTCCCTGTATTTAAACTTCTTTTGTTCTTCGCTCGTTCGCTCGCCCGCCCGCCAGGGCGCGCGCGCGTGTACAGACGAACACACACACAATGTCTCTTGAACAAATGCACTACCACTAAGTGCTTTCAACTTTCTTTAACCGGCCATTGTCTATCGAGTTTTTGAAGGACAAGGGTGAGGAAGGGAACACGCACAACCTCGAGACATTCACACATCGAATACCGCTTTCCCACCCGTCCCTAACCAACCGGTCAGCCAACTATTCACCCAGTTCATTCCGTCATTCGTGTAAGCACGAACTTCCGAACTTCCAGCTTTCTTCAATTCAGTTGCTATTGGTTTCCTGTTTTATTCACCGTCTATACTCTTAGAACGAGGAATCCTCCTACTTGGTTGTTCTCTGTTCCATCATTCCTTACACACACACACACGCACGCACACACACACACACCGCGGTAATTCCACTTTTCAAGGGGACACACGCATACACACTACCGCCTTTTATGATACATCAGCTTAAATGCACCATGAACTTCCCCCAATCTGTCTTTATTCGCCATCATCCCCAACACGGGGGAACCAGACAACTCGGTAGATTGAATGCTGGGCCTTTGTGCGAACTCATGGCCTTGGTTCTTGTTGTCAAATCGATACTTGACTGGGTGGTTGACTGACTCGTATTGGATCTAGAGTTTGTCGGCTTGTTCGTGTGCTTCATTTCGTACTCAACCCAGGCGTGGTATGCGTTTGTGTGTGTGTGTGTGTGCGAGCGCAAAAGATTTTGTAACTTGTCGCCTTCAACCAACTTCCGCCAGCATTGGCGAACAATCGCCTTTGGGATTTCTTTTGTCTCAATCGTATTCGTTGTCGTCATCGTAGTCGTCGTGGTCGTACGTCCACAGAACGCCACTGACTTCAAACAACTTGCAATCTACATTTAGCCCGATTTATCCCCTCCCCTACTTCTTCTACACGCACATACACACACACACATACTCTGTCTCCAATTCTTATTTGCACACACACACACATGCACAAAGCGAATACACATAAGGAGACGCTTCCAAGAATTTGACTTACTCCATTCGGAAATGTGAATGCAAATGAGGCTGACTGATGTGTGAGTGCACGGGTGCGCGAGTACACATTCAAACCCCGACCTCATCCCGTCTATCTCACCTCAGTGCACTCGGCTCACAAGCAGTAAGACCTCAGTTCCCATATCCGGAGTTTGGCGTGGTTTTTTGCCTCTCCTCCATATATTATTCCTTCCCTTTGTTTCACGTACACACACACACACTTGACGAAGTATCGGAGCTGAGAAAATACAGTCTGTGTTTGTGTGTGTAATTTCTTTTCCCGATGTTCCTATGCTATGTTCTTCGGTTTACACGAATTGCTGCTGGTATCCATTCTTTCATTTTGAGCAGAAAAGAAACGTGTAGACCGAGCGAATTTTTCTTCACCATCTTACAGTATTCGGCTGAACACATTTAATGTATGCGTACGTGCACCAGTGATGACAGAGCATTCAAAATATTCAACTGTGAATTTCATTTTTTTCCAACATAAGAAGGCAAAGATGAGGGGATTGTATCATTTCTCTTCACAGGGTTCTTTCAATCCTGTGAGCTATGTCCTTTGGGATTGAGTTGAGGTTCCCAATTCTCGTATCCGAGTAGAACCAATGTTTAATTGGTGGCTTGGATAGGGCTTTAAGAAGTTCTCGTGTGGGGTTGGACGGGACAGGAGAGATTAATTTTATGAGTTGTTACGTAACTTTGCCAAAATAAACAGCTCGAGATTTTCAAACTGAGATAGATAGCATATATTCATACCCCACACGGATTGTGAAGTTATTTTTTATCATTTATGTAGCATGTATCAACGTAATTCTTGACTAGTATAAAAAACCTCTTGAAGTACGAAGGATATGGATTCAGGTTTCCTAATTCAGAAAAAAATAAAATATATAAGGACATTCTGTTCCAGAGATTTCACCAGTTTGCTTGGACTTTGCATATTTGCAGACTGTTTGCAAACGTTCTTAGGGGAATTTATCTGAAAATTGAATCAATCGCGCTATACTCACTGAATAAGCAACGGCAATTTAGGGACCCATTTGAAAAGTATTAATAATCTGTATTTATATCGTTAACTTGGCAAACGATTTGTGAATTGCAAAGTTGGAAAGCGTGGGATAGTTGTTTCTACCTGGATGGGTCTCATTAACAGTACGAATCCATCGATTCAATTGAGGATCGAACCCCGGATCTCACAAGTAGAATGCAGGCCTACTATCTACTTGAATACTAGAAAGCTTAGCTGATTTTAATAAATGCTTGAGGATAATCAACGGACAGTAAAAACAAATAAAGGAGAAACATCATAAGGGTTGGATGGTTGGATTTTCCTTCACCGAGCTACTCAGTTAAAATCAATACCATTGTAACGATAAATTACCACATCTGATCTTGGGACCATCTTATTTCCAGGAAATTCCTCTTCATGTTCTCATCCGGGTGTTGGGTATTACTTTGGAAACCCCTTATTCTGATTATCATCGAGCAGAAATAATGTACGAGCCGCTGAATGGATGATTGTATTTATATGGAGTTTTTTCTTTCACTTTCTCTCATTGTTTCACGAATTGTACGAAACATTTTCATGACGGAAGATTTGGGTAGTCATAGGGTTGCTACTTGTCAACAAGACATTTGGGAAAGCAGGCGGTAGTGGTAGGGTTCGAATACAGGAACTCCGAGGTGTTGAGTTGTTGATCGTGGTGAGCACCACTATGCATTGACCTACGAGGCAAACTTGAAGGAATTAAAGACGGATAAAACGCTCGATTGATTTCCTACTCGCAAAGAATACAAAAGAACCAGCCACAGACGGTCGGATGAGAGTGAGCTATTCTCAGTGACGTGACCTGATCTGATATCAATACCAGTTCTATCTTGGGTAATTGTCGGAGAGTCCACCTGAACCGCACTCAGATTTGCATTTATATTTGTATAACTTGTGTAAGCATATATGCTTACATTTCAGTTAAAAATGTAAACTGTTTTATTTATTAACTGATATGAGTCAGTGTTCAAAAAGTCACCGCTCTGTGGGCTTTTCAGTCAGGCTCTATTGCATTACAAATGCTATCTGGTTGTGCAAAGTCTAGGGATGTGGAACCAAATAACAACAACAAATGCAATTAAACTTTCCTTTTCATCCTGCATCCCAGTTAATATTCGTAATACATATGTAATCAGTTATTTTTCATAAAGAAAGCAATGCATATATTTGAACAGCCAAAGAGGTACTAGTCATTCAACGACTAGTTTTTATGGAAACAGCACTACAGTTATACTATATTGGCGATATGCATGAAATTGTCCTGATAGCTAATTTCTATCCGTTAGCCATTCCATTTTTGTTCCGGTTTTTCTGCGTCCATTGAGCTGCTGTGAAGTGATTCCCCAAAAATGCATCATTCAATCTCTCCGTTTTATCTTCTATGTTCACGCATGTATGGATTGGTTCGTCAGTATAGATTTGACTCAAGTTATCATTTTTTTCTCATCCCGAACGGGTGAATTAAATGAGGACGGTAGGGTGTTTAGGTCATTATTCTGTCTGTTTATGCCAGAAATTTGACTTGTTTTCACCAAATATTGTCATTCTGTATTTTATAAACTATAAATCATTTTTATATTACTATGACTTTTGAATGATACATTTTTTGACTTACAAGCTGCCTACAGTTAGTAATCATGCTCTCTCTCCCTTTGTATTTCCAAATTTTCCTACCCCGTTATTTTAGACCAGTACACTGACTCCAGTACACTTGAGAAAAGCCAAACTGATGTTCTTCTACACTCGTTACCCCAATTCCACACTGATTAAAATGTACTTTCCGGATGTTAAATTCTACAAGAACAACACCGCCCAACTGGTCAAATGGTTCAGCAATTTTCGGTAAGTTTACAGTCACTCCACAAATCCTTCGATCAAATATTAACTGGTCAACACCATTTTTTAACAATCTTATCTTTCGTCCAATATAAAAATTTTAAGTATCACGCGATGCGTTTGGGTCACATGTATAATGCCCATGATCAGATTTTTATTCACTGCATAGGACGGCTTGTCCCCTCCATTCGAGGACGATGCCAAGCAAGACACTCGCCAATGAACCCCACATAATTGACCCCAAGCATGAATGAGACAGTACCATCGGCATGGGAAAGGGGAACGTTATTTAACAGATTCATAAGCACAATCTCGCTAGTGGTAGTTATGCTAAAACTTCAGTTTCAAATCAAGTAACAATGCTCAACTTTATGAATGACCTAGTGGACATTGCAAATGGTTCATCGGGTATTCGATTGGTCAGTGATGCGACAGTTTCAGAGTGAAAAAGAGCTGTGCAAAGATTTGTGAGATCCGTCTCGTTAAACTAGCACAGAGGCGAAACGTTTATAGTGAAACTTGTAGTAGGACAGATATTTGCTACGACCGGACTGAAGCTCTGGTTGTTCTTCCCGATTTCTTCCCATGCCCTTGCCCATGTGGGCAGACGTCTGTGTGGTGTTCTCTTCTGGTCTGCTAAAGCAGTGTGTAGCATAAATTGTCTGCCGATTAATTTCGGTTTGGGAATACACACAGCTAGTTAAAAAGAATACTGCTCACCTCTCACTTCCATTACCACCTAGGACAAAATTGTTCAGAAAGATTACGTTCACTCGTACACACACACGTCTGTCTAATCTATTCCTTCGTTCGTTCCTTTCGTTCTGGGATGGAAAAAATGTAGTTAATTGCTTGCGCTCTATGTATCCGCGTGAACACGCCACGGACTGAATAAAGTTCTTTTCCCCTCTCTATCTCGATCTCTGAAAACGTGCAAACGTCTCAGCACTTAGTTTGTCCTATTTTTTCCCCCTTCTCATCATTTGCTGTCGTAGTAGTGGTAGTAGTAGCAGCCAACTACGGTCCCTTGTCCGCAAACAATCTATCCCAAACAACAAACAGTCTATCACACCCTCCCCAACGGAGACACACACTCCACCTCCACCACCACAACTCATTTCAACCCAATTCAGCCTTGTTTGTTTTGTCGCATCCAAAGTCACGACCCATCCCCCAGTGCATTTACAATAACCCGGGGTTCAGGTATGCGACAATAGTCGGAGAGGCTTTTTCATTCACACATCGTGTCTTCTCACTTTAAGTGTTTTAGGGTTAAAAAGAAGTCTCCCCAATAATCAGCAAGCGAGCACACAAACATCTAGTGTGTATGTGTCGATACACAGACAACCGGGTAGTAAAATTGTGACGTCTGTTGACTTTAGTTCAACGGTAGGCGAAACCTGTATCGTGTCTGCGTGTGTTTGCAAGTCAGTGATATGTGGGTGGGAGCGAGTCTGTTACTGAGAGAGCCGAGCGATGACGGCGGTGTTGGTGCTGCAGTCGGAGACGATGGTAATGGGATGACTTTGGTTAATTGCACTCACAACTAATTGCATCTCATGCATACACACGGCATTGCGAGTCACTCCGCACACTGATGACCACAGGGTTTTGCTGCATGAACTGTCTGTGGGTTCGCGACAATCGTAGACAAACAGAGAACGGAGCGAACGAGAGAGTGAAAAAAAACAACCATCACACCCAAATCCTATCATTGAGAAACGTCTTCTTCTCATACGCACACACACACACACGAAAATTCAGACTAAGTAGTGCATGAGTGCAAGTTGGTTTACTCACGCATACACGCATGCATAGCGAAAAAATACAAGACGGTTCTGACATCATCTTCATCCTCATCGTCAGCCTCTTATTTATTCACACTGATTGTGATGAGTTATGGAGTTGGGGTGGTTTAACACAGATGTGAGACAACCAGCCTTTAAACAACTTAGTCGCTCTGGCAACCGATTATATCGCGCCCGCCTCAATCTGTCCATCTCCGCGCCCACCGTTATCGAATTGTCCGCGGACCGGCGGATTTTGAGTCTGATTCCCCTCGGACGTATTTGCTTACGGTTTGATTTGTTTCACTGTTCTGCATAACGCATAGGAAGAATACAAGGATGATAATGATGGTGTGAGAGAGCGAGGGAAAGGAAGAGAGAGGGAGCATGAGAGACCTAGAAAAGGGCATCGGTAATGCAACGATGCTGTCGAGTACGTGATAGTAGTAATACGTGATAGCGATGCACGTTATCCGATGGTAAAACGGTGCATGCTGGTGTGTGTTTGTGCCTGCCTATCTAGAGATACATGCCTGAAGGTCCTTGTATCGGCTTAAAAGCGGCAAGAGATTTTTTCCAACGCATTTTATGACTTTATTCCCCTTACCTGGAAGACAGTCGGTTCAATCAAATTCTATAATGCGCACCGAACTACGCCCAGTTTACACCTGTCTAAGAAATAAAGGAATTCTTATTTACCATAAAAAGTGATTCGACAGAACAGAACTAGGAGATTTTCTTTGGAACGTGGGGCTGAGGGGATAAAACGATTACAGAAGTGATTAGAATCGATTAGATGGAGGAGGTGAGCTCTTCGCTGCATTTATTCTGTGCCCCATTATTCGTCCACCCCATCCTCTAGCATCTGCCACTTCGCAGTAGATTACCCACCCCTCTGTTACACATTAATCTATGGCACTGCAGCATAGCAGGCTAATGTGAACTAAGCCATGAACACTGTGGTAGGGAAGATGGCTGGTCAGTGTGTGGTTGTCGCACCGCAATCGGCCGAATGGATTGGGTTTTCTGGAGATGGACAAAAGAAAGACGGTAGTTTGAGCACACAGATCGAGCGATTTGTCTTAACTCTCTCTCATTGTCGCATATGCGTACCTATGTCTTTGAGAATGCAATCAACCAATCCATTTGTAATTTCTTGAAAAAGCACACACCTCTAAAAGCGATAAATGTACCTGGGGATAGTTGGGCATCTCTATGGGAAAATGTTTGATTTAGAACTGAGCACGCAAACATACACACAAGGATGTTTCTCGGTATGCTATCACAAACGGACTTCGAATACACTGGAAGCCAAAGTTTATCACTGATTTGGGACGTTCAAATCGACTGACACACTGAATGAAATCGATGAGTCTAAGATGGCTTCCAATTGCGACCAAATGTTCCGTATGAAATGACAAAGAAAAACTTTAGTTCAGTCGATGTGAAAACATAAATGTCTGATTTAGGGACAAGTTATCCGAACGATAGAAATGTAAGCGTTCTGTGATGGTTACTTGGGGTATTTCATGTAGCGGATCTTTTACTGTAACAAAAAGAGCGATTCTAATTGTACTGTGGGTTGAATTAGTATTACGAGGCTATATTACAAGTTTTAAACTTTGAAACACTTTGAAGGACAAGGACATGCACTGTATTCTACTGGGAACGTGGATATGATGACCGTTTTTTAGAGAATCATGGAATCGACAACTGAAGTCTGTCAACTTATTTATTCCACCTGATATAACTGGTCTTCAAGTAATGCATTTTATCACAATCACCACCACCATGGTAGTCCGGAATCTGTCTTGTCTGATAAAGCTAACAACTATTATTTTCAACATGATATTCTATGCAAATATTGTTTAATTGTTTCTATTTTCCGGTTGTCCACCCCTGATTTTTCAAACAAATAAAAAGAGAGTTCTATTATATACAAATGGAAAAGTTCGCTCGGGTCGCTATCTCAGAAGGAGTACGATCAGCGGAAGAAATTCACGTGACTACAGATTCCGAACTGTACCGTGCATTGAATTTACACTACAATCGAAATCAACAATTAGAAGTGAGTGATATTAGTCGTGAGCCATATGCTTTTTTATTGGTATGGAATAATATGTACTCCAACAAAACAGTGATTGCACAATAAAACTGGTTATTTCTTAAATTACGATAACAATGTTGAAATTGATGTGATTGATTCCAGGGTGACTTTTCCCGAATACAGATAAAAGAACACATGAACTATAAAACTAGGAAGATCAGTTAGTTTCCCTAATATGAATCGATCGATTCAATGGAGAGCGGAACTTTGTATATGACTAAGAGATCACTGGACAACTGCTGAATCATCTAGCGAATGATCAATCTGTTTCACTCTGTAAGATATAAGAAAGCCTAGCGTTGTACTACCAGTAATAAATTTTGTCTGTTCTAGTACCAGTATCAAACTTAGTGAAACATTCAGAGGCGTTCAGAACAGAACTACTAATTGCGATTCAGTAATGTAGGATTTGATATATATTTAAAATGGTATGTGCATAAGAACAACTTACTCCGGAAATTCCAGTTATCACAGTCTCATGGTGTCCATGTTTTCCATGCCCCATTCTGTTTAGGTACCCGAACACTTTCGTATTGTGGTTGAGGCCACACTGCGTGAATTTTTCAATGCCCTTATGACAGGAAAAGATGCCGAACAATCATGGAAAAAACCGATCTACAAAATCATTGCCCGAATGGATCAACCTGTGCCAGAATTTTTCAAAAACCCTAACTGGATGGAACAACTAGCAGACGGATGATTGATTGAGCTGTTGCAGCCCAATCTGTATTATTCTGGACCCGATAACCCACACCTTCATCACATCACGACCGGAGCAGTACCCTCGAAAAGAGCGAACAACTCTCATGCAGAAAGACTGAACGTGTGTCGGATTAAACGGAACTTGTTAATTGTAAAACCCTCGTTAAATTGGCTCACAAAATTCTGTTCTGTACATGTACTCAATGATCTCATCCCATCCCCTAGTTCCACTCGTTCATTTATGTTCGCCATTTTCCGCCCGCTCCTACTTGCATGCGGTCTCAGATAAACCTGTCCACAGTTCAGAAATGCTCTCTTGTCTTGTACAGTGAATATCGAAACGATTTGATTCAATCGTTTTGATTCGTTCTCCTTTTGTTCTCCACACTGCACCCGATTCCTCATTCTTCTATGCGACATTTCGATCTGATAATTATCATTGTGTTTGGTTGTATCTTTCTCTCTACTTCTTCACGATGTGTCCTCGTGACTCATATAAGCACCTATAATCAATACTTGCAACTGGCCTTGTGACTTACAATCGACCGAACAAAGTGAAATCTAAATGCAAAAGATGGTTGTGGAGCAACAAACTCTACAGTATGTATTCATTGACCTTACTGAGCTTGGTAGCCATAATTTCAAATAATGAATCGTCAGTAGCGCATATTCAACGACGGCTCAAATCTGGAAGGGTTCGGCCAAGTTGTTTTTAAAAACATTAACAATGCACTTACATGCGATGAAAATGTTTGTGATAACCGACAGTGCTCTTTGTCGGTTATCATAAACTTTTCTGTCGCTTGTAAATACATGAACTTATGGGGAATGAACGATCTCCCAAGGAATGAAACCCACACCCAAGGCCATCAAGAATGCCTGGTTCCTCTTGACAATCGAATGGGTTAGTCCAAGCCTGACACTCTAAAATTGACAGTTGCACTTTCGTGCGCCGGGTTTCTCTGGTGTCTCATGGCTTCCTATTATGAAGGAGTAAAGGGGAAATTGGAGTTTTCAAATAAGTACAGTCAATCTCCTACAATGTCGCACCCCTGAGAAGTCGCATTTTCCAATATCTTCCTACTTTTTCGAAAACCCAAACCAATCCTATGCCTAACTGCGTAGTTTCTGACTATGAGATGTCGCACCCCACAGTATGTCGCAGTTCCTGATACGTACTCACTTGGTCGTTGACCGATGTTCGGGACGACCATTGATCATCCACCCTGAAATGTCGCATTCAACCAATGGCGTTGCACCTAGTGTGACGTGTTCATGGAGCAGTTCACTGATTGGATAATCCTGGCGAGGAAGTCACACCGATGCAAGTGATCGGAGACAGTGTCATTGGACAGCAAAATGTGCAAGCGCCTATCGATCAGAGAGAAGTAGAATCTGTTGGAGGTGCTGAAACAGCCAGGTGCAACTCTGAGCTCCGTCGCCAAGTCACTTTGAAGTTCACGAAAAAACTGTCTACCCAGCTAACCCGAGCGAGAAACCTCACCTTGTCTACAACCGTGAGCCTTAGGCAGGTCCAGTGAACTTGGATTGTGCAACAGGAGTGCCATCAGCACACGGATGGACTGAACGAGACAACAAGATCATCACAAAAAGTAGAAGACAATGTGAACCGATGGAGTAATCGGACTATCGTACTATCTATCCACATTGCAACATGACATCTTAAATTTAAAAAGGTATGGCTTATGAATCACGTTAAGCATCCCCAGTTGAACTTAGTCCGACCAACAACGGTCATGACGAATGCATCAATCGATTTGAACAGAAATAAAGGAACGAATGGATGTCTACAGACGTTAATGATAAACATTTTTCAATAGAAAAACATGAATAGATTGCACAACGCACAATCAGTTTGAACATGGGGAGGAAGTAAATATACCCCGTAAAAGGTATTTCACTCATTTTAGATTTCATTTCCTTCTCACTGTATTCGAACTGGTTCACCTTTATTTTCCTTGAATGGGTTGAAATGCTATGCTTATTATAGCAAAAACAGTTGTGTATTATGGTGGAAGTTATATAATCAATTCTGTGGTTAGCCTAAAGTTGCAATGGAATGGAGGAATACCTGGAACTAATATGGGATAATTGGGTCAGAAAAAGTTTCCCTGAAGGTAGGTAGATTCGGGATAACTAGACACACAGAACTGAAAAGGGCTGAATACCGTATGCAGTGTACCGATAATAGGCTGAGGGCGTCATAAAATGTTTAAATTTCTGCAATACATGCAGGATACGCAGGACGGTAGATTTAAATTCCGTTATAAATAAACAGTTTATAATCATAACTATTGGAAAATACTAACGGGATTAACCTACTTTTCATCGATCCAGTTTATTTTGTCACAAAACTGTCAATCGATGTTTATACTACTTATTAGCATCTACTACTGTTTACCCTACTATGTCGCAGTTCCTGAAACTTACCCACTTTTTCGAATTCCCGAGGGGTGCGACATAGCAGGAGATTGATTATATCAGGATGTAAACATAAAACTCATGAAGATCAAGGTAATAAGGACAGCGAGTATGTGATCCAGCGCCACCATTTTAGACACTCAGCCAAATCAGTGTGTCTCTAACCATCGATTCCAATAATCCAGAGGTTCACATTCAGGAAACCTAACGCGGCTTATGTGGTCAAGTCAAGTCAAGGGATCGCTTCATACACCTCAAACGGTGGATATTCAGCAAACAACCAACCACCGTGTTAAGAATTTAACACAAATTGAAATGTGATACAGCAATTAAAAGAAGGGAAACGTACAGCAACATTAAAAAAAAACAACGGCATAAAAGAGTGTTTAATTTACCATTTTGCGCAGATTTTCTGCAACAAGTTCATGGTTTATAAGAAATCTGGTGAGATACGGTACAATAGAGCGCCTGTACGCCTCAGTGCGTGCCTTTATGAGTTTATGACTGGAACCGGTGGATGAGTGAGAAAAGCACTAAGAGCAGAATAAAGGGGATTGGAAATATCAGATAAAATCTTAATGCAGAATGTTTCACAGGAGTTGAGGTGATGTGCCATCACATACTGTACCAGATGTTTCCGTGGAATAAGACTACATACTGACAGAAACATGAGGGATCGAGAAATGTGGTTGAAGTCCTTGGTAAAAGAGAGCGTAAGATAACAGGAGACGCCTAAAGCCAGTGGGGCGAAACGAAAACAAAAACAAAATGCCTTATGAGATGATTTGAGAGAGAAAGTGATTCAAGACGTAAAACATGAACCGCGAGTCTCGTGATCTTCAGAAAAACGTCATTGGCGTGGTCAGAACAGGTGAGGTTACAGGTGAAACCACTGAACTATTTCTGACATTTGTTCTTGTAGAGTGGTTTGAAACGATGGTTTGGGGTAGGGCAGTTGAAATATTATATCGCCTGCATACTTAACAAGAACAGAAGAATTGCTCACAGGCATAGAGGAAGTGTAAGCGGAAAATAGAAAAGGGGATGAAATAGCGTCCTGAATTGCGCCTTGTGGGGAGGGCAGCAGCGAATATGTACAACCTGTGTAGCCTGTGAACTGCTGACGGTTGGAGAAATAATTGATCAAGAGTTCAATCGTAGGAGGTTGAATGCCACCCGAAGAGAGGGTATTCAGCAATATTTATCCACCAATCGTGTTGGAGGCATGAATGTAGTCTAGAAAACATATGCAGTCTTGCTTTTCTTATCCAGATTGGATAAAAAACAAGTGGGAGAGATAGGCAAGGGCATCCAGGGTGCCGCGGGAATGGATGTATGCAAACTGGTTTGGGTCACCAACATTGAACTATTTGGATGATGTTTTAATCCGGGACCGCTGTTATCCAAGATTCTGCGTCTGACCTCAGCTTTACTCGGTCGGTTTCCCCATCAAACTCGTTTAATGCTGTCAAGACCTCGGTGTTCGAACATCGACTGTCTATCTTCATCTTGTTTTGGCACTGACCAAGTCTCTGTGCCGTATTGCGGCACTGTCAAACTGTTGCAGCATGCACTCAACTCTTCACAAAGAGCCGGATGTTATGAGGGCTACAGAAGTATATCAAGTAGGCAAATGCCAATCGAACCTTAGGTATGTGACCCCCGATTCATCCATGATGTGTCCGCCGGATGAGACATAGCTTCCCAGATGTCAGAATTTTTCTTCTCCTATTACTTTCTCATTTACTGTCACTATACTTATTATTACCCTTTGAAGGTGCGAAGTGCATGCCATGCATGTCATGCACTCAAACCCTCCAGAAAAGCTTGCAAATTACCTGGATCTCCACTTAGCTGTACAATATCATCAATATAGGATCAAATAGATACCCTCATTCCCTCACGGAGACAGGACTGTTCTTTGTAGAATATATCCTTGATTTCAGGTTTATCAATAAATGGGCACGATGACCAAGCATCAACACTTCGTTCTGCAGCTCTTGACCCTTAATGAACCATCGAGGACCCACAGGGCACAGTCACTTACTGACTGAAAACCGGTCAAG
>UZAN01042220.1:0-11144 GCA_900618425.1 Echinostoma caproni
GTAACAGGGGGGGGGGGTATGCTCCCTGTCCAGTACACCATTCTGGGTTGATTAAATCTATGACGCAACCGATAAATGCTGGTCGAGTGATTATAAAAAATCCAGAGTCATCTGCTGTAAAACATATCATGATAACAAGACCCGCAGCTGACCCCAATTTGTCTTTCAAACCACTATTACGTAATCGCACTGCCAAACGTTTGGTCATTAGTGAGGCACTGCTTATGCGATTTCTTCACCCGACCAAATGCGCACAAATGTTTTTGCTACAATCAATCCACTTACCGTGCAATTGACCTTTTACTTCTAAATTTAGCAATCTTTGTTTGCTTGTACACATTCGTTCACCATAATTGATCAATCCCATGTGCTATATGTATGCCTGTTTGTTTTAAGGCAATGGTTGAAAAGACTAAACGAAATGTTAATATCTCGTGGACATTGTTCTTCTTTCTATATTGATGAAATTCTGGATTTGGTTGCACAGTAAGTCAGGTTGACAACCGTTCGTACCTGTTGCTGGAATAGATTAGTTACTTCATCACAAATAGTGACTTTCGATCTATAGACGTTGACGCAACAACGTACTTCTCAATCCTCAGTTTACTGAGCCTGTCAACAAAAACTTCGAGATAGCTATTTCATGTCAACATGTTGAGCAACAGGATGATTTCGTTTGACACCGTGTCGTCGGTGCAAATTTGATGGGCTCTATTGAATGGGGTATAACCGAGAACACCTATATATGCAACTGGCACAGAATTTCCCCAATGCATGTACTGACTTGTCCAATTGACTTTACGATAGACCGATCGTGACTTTCGAATGAACCCAAGCTATTGTTCTGTTCAGTTTCCATGCTGAATTCTATCTTTGGATGCAGTCGATTGAGGCTTTTGATTATGTTCTCGGCCTGTCTTACATTGTCCGTGATAATGAGAATGTCATCAACATATGTTCTGTATAACGTAGCTCGTTTCAGTAAATTCTGAGTTTGGGATTTCAAGTGTGCCATGAATAAATCCGCTAACCATAAGTGTTACACGACTGAGAAACTCCAGTTAGTTCACCTGAAACTGTGGCATATCGCGATAGACTCGAATCACCAATCCTGAATCAGATTAGAACCACGGAATAGCACTATAGTCATCGTCTGCCAAAGTTTATCGCCAACGAGGACGGGCCGCTCTTTTGCTGATGTTATCTCGGAGGATCTTTATTTATGATGGAACTGACTGGATTTTAATAATCATTGAAAGGATAGATTTAGCAAGATCAAATATTGATCACTTTGAAGGAGAGAATCTATCTCTATCTATCTATATCTATCTCTATCTCTATAGAGAATCTATAGAATCTATAGAACAAACTAATGTGGCGAGGTACCACTCGCTTTGCATGTGAGTAGTGTTTTGGTGTGTATACAGTGAAATAGCATACATTCTACCGAGACTTCAAGAATCAGAACCTGATTAATGGTATTCCGTGTGTAGTTTCAAAACATTTTAACAAAGTTTCCAACTGTTTGATCACCAATTTGGTGCCTTTCATGATCACACTGTTACTCTGTTTGAAATTACGTTTCCTACCGGTCTTTGTAACAAGATTTCACATCTAGACACGTACATTTCAAGCACCCGATATCCAATATCTCTTGAAAAAGTAGTTACGGCGATTAGTAATCAATGGTTGTTCCCCTCTGTTAAAATATCCAACACTGTTCGAAGACTTGCTGCCTGCCGCGTTTTGCAGTTCCTCTTTTTACTCACCAGGTTTGCGAAAACATTTCATCACATGCTTTCTGTTTGTGCAAACCACTCTGATAGGTCACTTTGGCCTGACATCAATCTATTTTGAACTGCCCAATCCCGTATACCATTCGAACAAATCGAACCACGCGCATATTGTTGCGGTCAAGATGTAGCGGTGGTTGGGTTAGTGAAAAAATCAACAGGTTCGTTCATGCCCCGAATTTACTCGCTTACTGGCGCTCCATCGCACCATACAGACAAGCGATACGCAACAAACGAGGCTAGTCAAGTGTTCGCACCCCGAATGCCTGACCGTTATCTCGTGTAAACAAAGAGGGTTTCTTTCCATTGTGTGTGAGTGTGTGTGGGGGGGAACGAATGGAATTCAAGTTAAATCGTTTTGAATTTATGCACAAATTTTATGATCCTCTGCAGCATGTGAAGTTCCACGGGATCGACCAAAACTTGAACGCTCCACCTCGAACGGAAGTCGGTAACCACGGTCACGGCAATTGGTATCTCATTACGTTACGTAGAACAAAGTGCCTCCATAAATGTTTTACCCCCAATAGATCATCAATCCGTCGAGGAGGCATAGCCGCCAAAGGCGGCGGATAAGCACTGAATTCGATGCTACTTAAGTGTTGGTAGAGAATCACCACAAGAGGATCAGTTGTAGAACGATGCAACACATGGGAAGTTCGGAATGGAAAGTGTTTAAACGATGACGATACGGGACAACGTTCGACTCGTCTAAGATACTCGTACTACTTTTCTAAGCCCGTTCGGTAAACGGACAATCATAATAATAAAACTTGTCTTATGTGCGGACTACAATATTCACTAATATAGGCCAACGCGAAACTCTGTTTGGAGTTTTACTAACTGACTTTTTCTCGTTGAACGATCTTGCTAACTGCGAATGAGATAGAATTCAGAAAGAAAGAGAGAAAGAATAAATATTATGGAAAAACTCACATTTATTTTATAAAAGTTGTTTAATATGTGTTTCATTCTGCTACTTGCATAGTAAAATACGGTGACGAGAGTTTTCTTCCACCTTCGGAATATTAGCAGTTGTAATACTTCCGCACTGATCCGCCTGTGAGAATGGGTGAGTTTCAGTTTCAGTTTGTGCAAAATTCTAATCGGCGCTCAGGATCATTGACATGACGTTCTTGTAGCTCAGCGTGTTTGAAGGGACGAAAGCTGTTTTGTCACGATTACCTCTGAACAGTGACCTGTTTAATTTCACCAGTGATCTAAGAATTACCACTGCTATTATCCTTCAACCATTCGTTATATCGGTATGCGCACCGACCGATTGCAGTACACGTGAAATCAAGAACGAATTCTACAAGGGTCTTTCTCAATTGCTTCAAAGCGTTCGATCAATGGACATCGTAGTAGTCGCCGGAGACTTCAATGCTCAAGTGGGATCCCTGGACGAATCAGAAAGGCTTCTTGATGAACCGCATGCAATCCCAGCCAACCGGACGGACAACAGAGATCACCTACTTCAACTCTGCGCGGACCATGGATTGTTCCTGTCAAACACGGCAGTTTTGAATCGACTCTCTCCAGCGGTAACTGATGGCAAATTGGTCTGTCTGGGTCCTGCGCGGTGAACAGGTTGGCGGTTTTCATCTAAGGCGGTGTCGTTTCTCGGGCGAGAAGTTCGTGTTTCTGAATATTGTAGTCCGCACATAAGACAAGTTTTATTATTATGATTGTCCGTTTACCGAACGGGCTTAGAAAAGTAGTACGAGTATCTTAGACGAGTCGAACGTTGTCCCGTATCGTCATCGTTTAAACACTTTCCATTCCGAACTTCCCATGTGTTGCATCGTTCTACAACTGATCCTCTTGTGGTGATTCTCTACCAACACTTAAGTAGCATCGAATTCAGTGCTTATCCACCGCCTATGCCGGCCCGAAGATCACACGACCGATCGGGTTTATTTATCAATCGATCGGATGATTCAACTGCAAAAAAGGATCTGCTGCTTGCCCAGCTAACCCGAGCGAGAAACCACGCCTTGTTTACAGCCGCGAGTCTCGGTCAGGCCCAGTTAACTTCGACTGTACAGCGGGCGTGCCTTCACCACACGGATGGACTAGACGTGATAACAAGAGCATCGCAAGACAATGTGAAACGACTTGACAATTGCACTATCCTGCTATTAACACAGCAATATGACATTTTAAATTGATCCTCGGATATCTTAAATTCATATTGTAACTTCTTAAATTGATATCCGGACATCTTAAATTGAAAAAGGTATAGACTAAATTGTGTTTCGTTTTCGGAAGTTACATTAGAGTTAGTTTGCAATAAAAACACTCGAGTTGAAATGACTCATTTGAACAAGATGGTGGTGGTGGTGGACAAATGAGTTGCATGATTTGTTTTTGGTTAGACGAGTTAAGGTCAAGTCGAATAACTCGACGTTTTTTTTCAATGACATAATCGGATCATTTTGCGTTTAAAAAGCTGAAAAGTCTTTCTGTTTCTATAGCGTTGTCACAACTTTGCTCCTTCTAATTTTCTTGTATTTCATCCCCAAGGGACCGACAGTTTGAGTGTTCGTTGTGCCGTTCGCACGGAGCCGATCAACTCAAGCACCCGGTTTGACCTCACCGAGTTTGAGGTCTGTCGTTGCCCCGCCTCGAGAGCTTTTTTGTCCAATCCGTTTCCGGCTCGTTTTCAGTAGTTTCCGCTTTAAATAATATTCCACAGTGTGATTAAGTCCAATCGGGTGATGATCCACTAAGACAAAAACGGACTACTCTGTGCAGACTGTTCAGTTGCACTCTGATCCCGACGGAACTACGTCTCAAATTGGACTGGGTGATCACACCTCACGTAAACCCGTCCACAAATCCCCTTGAATAGTTTGTGGCGGTAGGTGTCTATGTTCAATCAAGGTGATTTCAGTCTGTCAACCTCTGGTTGCCGGTTATCATGGCGAAGCACAAACTCGGGATGTCTATCTATCCCGTTTGAAAACCGATTTCGGTTTGTAAAGGCCGCGGTGACAATTCATTTTCTTTCGACATAACTACAATAAACCTAAAGATAATTTGATAAACATTCGTATTTCGGTTTTTCATTCGGTTGCCGTCCCGGTTCTCAAAAATGGGGATGACCGTGCATGTGGAAGCCGTGCCCCTCCGGGGGAAACAATGCAGCACTTTTGTCGCGGGGTTTAGAAATGAGCACTTGTACCGAATCCACAACTTTGATGCCTCATTTCGGAACACAATAAGACAAACCAAAATGTGTGACAAACTTCCTATTCCTCATACAGTACTGTAAAGATCAACGAGGTCGGAGAAATTCCCTACATCAGCCGATTCAATATTCAGCCATTGTTTTACGATTGCCCCCTCCTTACCGCGTTGGATTGGAAATATCTGCCGTTTAGAACATCTTTTTGATCATCGCATGTACAGCTCATTGATCATATTCACTCATTTGCAAAACCCCTTGACCTCGACATATTTGATGCACTTCAATGGACACGTGGAAATCTGTTCACCCACAGCTATCAGTACTTGTGACTTTATTCATGTATAGCGCGGACTTTGGGGGGGGGGGTTCGTTTTCTGCGCGTTACTACTATCACTAGCAAAAGTCCAATCCGGTACAAGTACAACGGTGTCCGGTAGAGTGATCCGGATCAGATATAGTTGTGTAACCAAAATAAATAAACCATCATTGGATAATGACTAGTTTACACCAGATTGGACACTAGATAGCTGCCATTTCACAATAGATCTTATAGGAAAATAACTGGAGATCTCGCCTCATGTCTGATACCCACCCCACCTATCCCCCTTCATCCCTCCCTCCAAAAAAAATAAAAACATTTCAAGCCATTGGGGACAGAAATGGACACCTGCAAAATTAGCCCTATTCACAAACAACTTTGATTATCTATGAACATTTTAAACCCGATCCGTGAGCGGTGAATACCCACTTATCTGGTAAATGCTTCCGAACTTTCAAATCTTTTAGGAAATTTAATAAAACCCCGAAAATGAATGCATTTGATAGACTTGGACCCACTTTTCACCAGTATTCCTCCTCATGAAACAGTTG
This sequence comes from Echinostoma caproni, assembly GCA_900618425.1. NCBI lineage: Eukaryota > Metazoa > Platyhelminthes > Trematoda > Plagiorchiida > Echinostomatidae > Echinostoma > Echinostoma caproni. Next base: position 5,857 of record UZAN01042220.1, read on the forward strand.
ATCATTTTTGTAATTATATTTGATAGGTAAAAATCGTTTTCCCTTCAAAAGTGGTTATTTCCCTTTCTTTTTCCTTATTTTCCTAAATCATTTTAAAGACAATTGAATTTCCGAATTGCAGCGCCGGAAAAACCCGATTTCACCTCACTAACCATACTTGATCCTGATTGGTCCATTTCCTCGGAACTCAGTAGTTGGAGCTAATTTTCAAGGTCATTGCTTGCCAGTCCCGAAGCTGTATATGAACAGATGAGTTATCCACAACCATTACCTTTTGCATCGAGAAAAATATATAAAGCTTCGTCTGAAGGCCTGTCTTCCATCTTCTTTTTGGTTGGGTTCCACGATCCCCTTGAGCGTTTCTTCCGGTTCTCTTGGGAATTGCGGTGGGTACCGCGGTCGGGCGTGTTCGTGTTGTATTTACTCGGCTACTGGGTAGTTACAGTTCTTATTCGTGGTCATCCCTACAGCTCGTCATTTCGGTCACGGTCTGAGGTAATCCGGTCGTGTCGTGTCAAATCTTACAACAATATTAGTTCAGGGAATTTCTCTCCTCTGCCCTTTAAAAAAACGATAGAACTGATATTTTGATATCATTCTTTTTCACTCTGAAGGAATCGCACACATAGTAAGATTGATGGTGAGGCCTTTGAACCCAGTTCTAGACCAAATGTACTTTCAGGAATGATTGAATGAGAACCGGAGGTACAAGCGCATCATCTCCTGCCTCGGTTTTGATCCTATGGTTAGAGGAGATTTCGGCTGCTAGACAATCATTTGCTCACACCATTAGTTTGTTTACTGTCGATAAAACTTATGGGAATGGCTCTCAATGCTAAGATCATTGGGGCAGACTGGAAGGGCTCCAACTGTTTGCACCATACAAGAGATTTCTGCGAGGTGACGAATTCAGTGAAGGGCAAATAAAAGTTTCAACAAGTTTCAAGGAGGGAATTCGTCATGTACAGAGCAAATGAAGCATGAACTGAAAAACTAGAAAGCACTGTGCAGCTGCTTCGACAGGGCTGGGTCTCATCAGGAGTGCGAATCTATCGGTCAAACTGTAGATCCAAGCCGGGATGAAAGTTTCCAACGGAGCCATAACCCCGGAGGCTAGTGCTGAGATGAACGAAGTGGGATGCTCGCAACAAGCTCGCAAAGATGGGTTGTGCTATATTTTGTAAATGGAAGATAAAACACGGTCGAGTGGGTAGCATGCTTGCGTTCTGCCTGTGAGGTCTTGGGTTCGCGATCCCCAGTCGGGTCGTGGATTCGCACCGTTGATATAAGACCCAATTAGGCCGAAATAGCTGTACTGTTGTGCTTCCCAGTTTTCCAGTTCACGCTCTTCATTTTCTCTTTACACGACGAATTCCCTATTTGAAATCGAAACAAATCCTCCATTGCACACATGTTAAACACCACAAGTCATAAGTCCAGGATGATAACAAAAGGCCTGCATGAAAATCTCCACACAAATGATACTAATGATGATATCGATTTACGCAGTACAGTATTGAAGTTGTACTTTGAATCCATAGCACTGCTACTTCAAAAAAGCATTCGTTCGATGAAATTAGACCTAGTGACTATGCTTCTCGTGGTGCGATACAAGCACAAAAATTCCAGGGACCACAACTCCTCCCACAATATCATCTGCAGTGGACCTACCAAAATTAATTTCTGATAACGATGATTAAAGAAACGTAATTAATAACTCACTTTTTTTATCAATCATCTAAAAATAACTCACAAATGTTTCACAAGTGTTACCACATCGTGCACATTAGGTGACACGTACTTGCGGGCCATTACTTACAGGATAGTGTGGTTCCACCCATGAACTACTTACTTTACTGCGGCTGGCTCCTGGGAAAGAATAAGCCGGCTCCAGACATGATCATGATTATGATCATGAAGTTCCTTGGTAGTTTGATACGAGAGACGTCCCCAGTGTCACTCGACGTTTTTTTTATTTTGAGGGATTCCTTTCGTTGTTTCATAGAGTTATTTCGGACGCTCAAGTTCCCGGAGGGCTGCAGTAATAGTTCTGCAGGAAGCAAAATGATCTCTAGGTACAGTGGGAATACAAGTTTCGGAGGAACAGAAATCCGTCTGGTCAAGGAAAGAGTCCACAGACGAATGTGTCCGAAGGAGTTCGAATCGAGGATAGCAAACGAAGAGACTCGATTCCCCCCAAACAGGGTGCTCTTAGCCAGGTTGAACTATGGGTTTGGATTCCATCTGACTTCGGACACAATCCACCCCCACAATTCTAATTTCCTCCCCTTATTCTCCCTGAATGAAAGTTGAATGAGAAAATTCATGTTCAATAAAGACGTTAAAAACAATCGTTGATATTTATATTCAAATCACTCCACCTTAACCGATCTCTCCTTCTGAATCATTCCCCTAGAAATTAGTTATCGACCATTAAAAATCTTCTTGCCATAATAGGTGTAAACCTAATACGCAGCCACGAGTGTGAGGTCCAATCACTGCTGGGCTAGAAACAGAACATGCTTGCCCCTGACTCGTTTACTGCAAATATGAATGGGGTGAAGGAGTATGAAACCAATTTGGCGCAGTGGATTCCGTATCCCCGCGTAATTTGAATTTGTAATCAATCAGACGTGAATGGTCACTCCGAACTGTTGCAGTGGCCCGGTACCTGAGCTGGAGGATTACAACAAACCAGGCGACACTGGTGCCTGCGGGTTCAACTCCCACCGGGACTACTGAATTTTTTCTACAATACAAACATCATCTCTTTTCCGACTGCTACTGTATTAGAGAGGGAGGGCGACCTAGAGAGAGAGAATAGCAGCAAGAAAATGGACTATCCGGTGCAGCAGCTCTGACTATGTCCTAAGCATGAAATTAAACTGAATTGAACCGAACGGATCCAGACAGTCTCATCAGTGTGAAAACAAGGTTAGTCTGAATCCCATTTAGCAACCAAATGAAATGTAGTTTAGAGCTGATGATCGAATTGGGTAAACGGTTGAGAAATGTGCCCTTTCCAGAAGAGGTTAACTATATCACTTATATCAAATTAATCCTATTCATGGATATCAAAAGTAATCTTGTTCAAATTGGATAGTAGGTGAGCGGGGTGAACCACGAAATGACACATCACAATCTCGTGGAAGTCTAATGGCAATACACCAAGTGTTTTGAGATACCCCTCACACTTGTGAGTAGTTCGCAAAACGATCTGATTGGCGGTTTCTTTCAGCGATCAAAATTGAACAAGACGTGTTGGAGCTAATTGCTGCTATTCAGTGTGGTAACTACAAGAGTGCGCATCTAATATAGGATCGTTTCGTTAACTATCCGGTGTGCGTGTGGAAATTTTGAAGATATTTTGTTTTATGAATGCCAATTTACCGGTACCCTGACCGTTATTCATAATAAAACGCTATCCTCGACCAGGCCTGCCTTGTGGAATTATAACACAATTAGTAATGTAACAAAAAGAATTCACCGCATCTACCTATCAGCTGTTGAATGAAATACTACTCAAAACAGGTATTCCATATTAGGGAATGGATTACGTGAATAGAACACGTCCAAAACATGTCTTTCGTATCTGACCGAAAGTGTTCTGGATTCCATCGGACTCTACTTTACTTCTGATCAACTCTCGTTATTCAGAAAGTATTTCGTTTCACCATAAGCTCGTTTCTATAGGGATAAATGACATTCCCCCTTTTTTAAGTATTCAACAAGTGCCTAGTCGCAGTTCGGGCAACGGGATTCTGTTTGTGTTGGATTCACAGATGAAATAAAGAAAGAGTGCTCGTGACAAAAAATGCAAAACCCGAGACTTATGTGCTGGTGCTATTCTAACATGAGAATAAACCACAGTTGCTTATATTGGCCAAGACCAATGAACGAAGTTTATGTTGACACATGGTGAGGCACACAAATGTGGTGGATCGTCATTCGTATACTCCATGTTCCAATGATACAACTAGCAGTTCTCCTTCTGTTTTGCCGCTGGTTGGAATCCCCGATTATTGGACCTAAATTACTCACCATTCTTTCTGATCGATGTGTTCGGTCATCCTGACCTGATTTTATCAGTTGACCAGTTCGTGTTCGCATTTCCAATTTCCAGTCAAGGTGTAATACAAGGTGTGATTTCACCATAGTTCTCGTCTTATCTATCCTTAATTTAAGCCTGTGAGCAAACTAACAACCTTCTATAAGCAGATATGAACCATTCGGAATCGAATAGTGCGAACCCGGGTTCAGAGTGAAAACCGACGGAATGGCACAAAGTCAGGTAGAACCAAGACGAACTGTTTCCGCAGTTGATTCTATTCGGAAAATCATACAAATAAATATCACAAGCATCCAACAATCATTTTTCGATTCTTCAATGTCCAGTCGACGACGATATAGTTCATTTGTGTGCCTTCTTACATTCAGCCAATCCAATTGGTGTCACTTGAGACCCCAGAACTGATGGGGAACTCCATTTCCTGATTGTCTACCTGAAAGTTGTACTGCTGTGCGTGCGTACTTGTCGCAACATCACCACAAGATAATACGGTGTTTAAACATTCACGGAGAAATGATACGCCTCTCGGGAGACGAATTTGCTCTCTCTCTCTCTCTCTGGTCGACTTTGTTTGTGTGTGTGTGTGTACACGGCACCCTTCAAGTGTTTCGACAGTGTAAAATCACAACTTCAAAACCCCTCCTGAGGGAATGAGCATTATTCTCCATCCATTCACAAATTCCGGGCTTTCTTAGATGTTGCAACGAGGACTCGGGGCGAAAACAAGCATCCGATAGGAAAACCATGGTGTCGAGGTATTGTGATGGAAGGCGGTACCAAGAGAGAGCCGGCTAGCGAACGAATAAAGAATAGGGCCCATTCAACCAGACGTGCAGACGTAGCGGCTAGAAGTACTTTGCGAGACAATGTCGACTACCACTCGAAACGAACGAACCGACAATTACAGTCCGACAGATAATCCGCAGCTAGCCAGAAAGATATTCACCAAATGCCACAACGTTGGAACTGTTGATCAACGTATCTCGCGCTACGATCGGGTCACACCAGCCGGAACGGCACGCGGAAGAAGAGGCGACGTAGGTGTCAAGTGCGAACCAAAACCAACAGGGATTGACCAACAGAAAGGGGCATGAATTAACCTGCCGCGCGATTAAGAATTGAATGTATATAATTGAACGCGGACACTGGTTGTTTTTGAATTGGATCAACAAACATTTTACCAGCCAACTCGCATTCTCGCTACGGTATGAACATAATA
>UZAN01042220.1:33194-43904 GCA_900618425.1 Echinostoma caproni
CATAGCTAAGATTAACCTGAAGTACCGTTAAACCGCTGTTTCATCCCTCGTGTTATTTTGGGTTCCGGATGATCACAACGCAACAAATAGGAAAATTCGAATCTACCTTGGTGCTTACGAACCTTTTTGCCAGAGTACGCAATAGAAAGCAGTATCCTGTTCAAGTTCATAGTGAATATACTTTGTGAATGCTCTTCTCCTCGTCACAGTCAGTGAGTTGTGAGCTTTTCTTATTGATGGTACAACCTTTTTTGCTATAACTGCTGCGGATTACATGTGTAAAACGCTCTGACAAATTTGATTTGATTAAGGACGCGATATCACTCTGAAAGCAGAGACAACAGTGAGATAGTGGATGAAATTTGGCGCGTATACAGAAAGCTCAGTTGGCATTTCTAACTTGAAACGTATAAGATGACATTGAGGCATCCGGTTGTTTGGGGGGGGGGGGGTAGTGCACGCTGCAACAGCTCGGCCGTTGCTGCTATTTTTCATTTAGAAATGTCCGGTTAGCGAAAAAGCCGCCCTTAGAACATCACTGTCAATGCAGGGCTTCACGAATCCGGCAAAACCTTTAAGCAAATGACACCCGGGATTAAACTGTGTTTTAGGTAACGTCAGTCATACACTAACGCAAGCGTTTGACCTCTATGGATTGCGGCGGTTGCGACAAGTTGTCACCGGATAGATATGCAATATTTCACATGGTAGGTTACAGTTTGAAGATTACCAATGTATCGTAACCATGCTAATATTACGGGGCCATAACACCGTATTCAATGTATAACGATCTATAAGACTGATCTGGAGATAGCTTACATTATTCACATGATCATGAAAGCTGGGATTTGATAATATTCAAGTTATATCCAGTGAAATGTCATTATTAGATGTAATTATAATGCAAAGTTTCGCATTAAAATTTGTACTGCACTTTTCTTGATCCCTGGTTGAAAAATATGAAATGATTTGTAAATGATCAAGTGATGAGTTCTCAATGCAGCTTATGGTTTATTCAGCGGGGGAAAATTTCTACTGTACATAAATATATAAAACGTTTGAGTAGCAAATTGGAATAATTCATTTGATTTTTCACAGGCACTAGGCGCTGTTGATGGTCTTAGATATGAGTTTCACTCCTTGGGAGATTGTCTATTCCCAAATAGTTGATTGCTTTTGTGAGCGATGGAAAGATTTGTAGTGACCAACAAAGTGAACTGGACAGCTGTTTTGTCTTGTTTGGGACTCGTCAGTAGTGCGTAATTTTTGTGTCCCTGTCAGGACTCAAACCGCGAACATTCGGTTCGAGACTTCAAATCTTTAACCCTGAGCTACACGATCCATGGTCATCATCTTGTGCGAATCGATGACTCCAACTTTACTATTCTTAATTGCTTCCACCATTCTTACAAGGTTGTCGATTCATGCAGCTTAGTGGTAAGAGGTCGGATTCCCGATCCGAATGTTCGGGGTTCAAATCCTAACAGAGACGGAAAAATTATGCACTTCTTACGAGTCCCAAACAGTTAACCAAGATTTAGTTATCACATATCTCACTATCGCCTATAGAAAAAGATCATTCATCTTTTTGTTCATAAAATTTGTTCAATATTGTGCTTTCTGTATTGAGGAAAAGTTGAATGAAGCAGATTTCTCATCGACATGCGGTTTACCCAGAAGGTTCTGAGATGTAACCGATTTGCGGGCATTGTCGATTTCAGGCAGAGTGTACGGAGGACCTGCTCCGGTTGACATTTGGGTTTTGATTCACGTGTCTATTCCCCGTGCACTGCCCGAAAATGCGCTAGGGTCTAATTGGGCCAATTAGGCCAACACTATCACTCCGAATTACCGATTACCTTACCGCGTAATGGTGGTGGCATTTTGCGAACCTTACCAAAGTAACTAAATTGATAAAACTTTACGAAACGAACGCAGTTTTTTGGTTGTTTTCCTGTTGCTTTTTTGTTGATACACAACAGTATTTGTGATCTTTCTCTTGAAGCGGACTAGACATATAGAAACGGAAGAGCATGAAACCCACTTTCTTGCTGATGCCACGGTGTACTTTCAGAGGTGCTGCTTGTTATTTTCCCCATCAAACGATCAGAATAGACGGTCTAGTCGATTCTCACATTTCAAGTCAAGCTATTATCGCACTATATTAAAAGAAACTAGATATTGCATTGTGCGTTTTATGGTTAAAAAAAACGGAGACTGGAGTGTCTTCTTTCAACCGTTGTCCTGTGTCAGTTTGTATTGAATAAAGTCGGAGAAGTATTCTTGTCATCCTCTGGGCAACAAAGACTTTTGTATTCTAAATACACCCAACAAAGACATCATTGTCTCAACGATCACCTGTATGAGGAGCATTAGAAATAATAGTATTTGCTATGACCACGATTCGTTCCGTGCAGCCCGATCTACCGAACAGCATCGCTTTGGCGATGACACTGGCCTACCCCATGCTTTCTTTTATCGTGTTCACCATACTTTGATTTGTTTTGATCAATAGTGATTTGGCGTTGATTTCAGGTCACAGCACAAACATCACTGAATCCGCGACAGGACTGAAATAAACAATTTGACCGCTTGGAGACATTGATGAGAATAAATAAATTCATTAACCTCTATTTGTCAACAGCAAAGGTGTTTTAATTAGCTCCAGATCTGCTAACCACACTACTGAATAGCACACAGTAACATGATGGTGCAACACAATTATTGAAACTAAAACACGTGTCGTATATCACAGAGATCGTTTGAACTCATGAAACTACGTGACACAGCGATAATTTCCAGCTATCTACCTATCACTATATGTGCCTCCCCTCTGAAGAAACAGAACGAGACCCTAAGCGTACAACGTATTGTGCGATGATCTATCCATATAATCTCAATCAGTGCCTCGCTGAACTTCGGCTCCCCATTGACACAAAAACGGGGGCTCATATTCTGGAATATTTGTTTTCGGAAAAAATTACCAAGACATACATATAAGTACTCATTATACAGATGAATATTTTAAACTTGCTCCCTACAGTGGAGCATTGCACAAGCAGTCTCAACTGATACAGTTGCTTTCACGAGTCCTTACTGTACAATCAATTATAGTCTGTCAAACCAAGTCAGATTGAGCACAGCACTATGTTACTCCTCGTTTCCAATAAAGTAAACAAACATGAAATACGAACGGCCGATCTGGACGGAGTGAGACAGAGGGGCAAGCGGGAACAACTATGTAATTCCTGATTGCAAATAGTCCAGTTTGGTTAATGAGGCAACTGCATGAATCTAGTCATAGATCTATACTTGAACAAAATTGATTGGCCCCGCATTCTAATTATCTACGGTGCAGATAAACTATCACGATCAGAGAGCGCAATCGTAGCAGTTGCAATTTGGAAATCTGTCGATGACTGAATAAAATTGCGATCAATTTGTGCAACCCTTCTTTCGGTGCATTCGGAATAATATAAATGTTTAAACGCATCTGAGTACAGATTGTGCCAAACGAATCACGGTAAAAAAAATCTTTATAACAAAATAAAGCGTTTATGATTTGCACCAGAGCGAAATACACGTTATTCAAACTGAAGCCAGTGAACATTATTCAGCATTCACAACCGAAACCTTGGGCTAATAACCGACAAGACTGCCCCAAAAGGCAGTGAGGTGAAGTGTAGAAACCGTAGTTCTTCGAAGGCGGATGTCTAGTTTATCGGAGGGAGTGGAACATCCAATGTGCTCAGCACATGATGCCCGAACCAGCCGGTCACAACTGCTACAAACAAGGTGTGATCCATGAGCATCTTGGTTGTTTCGGAATCGTTTTTTTTAGCACACTTCCTTGGATGAACTATCAGTCGATCGCTGACCCTGATGTAGACTGTTCGTTCGCTCATTCCGGTGGGAAATCACTTCCGTCACGTCGAGGCAGTGGGTAGGGTTCCCTCAGCAGAGTTGTGGTGGTTCAGTGGTTTAGACGCTGTCACAAGCTTGCTTTAGACCGTGTGGTCCAAGGTACGAGCCACGCCACCGCCACCCATCTTTGGTGGTAGATAGCCGTGCTGCTGTCCGGAATTATACCACGCCCGACCCAGTGGGGCCGTATGTGGTTCGCCATTACAATTGCTTAGGTTGCCAGTTACCATCACTGAGCAGCACATCTTTGTGACTATGAGTTCCACCCCGTCTGCTGTCCATCACACACAGATGTGTAACAAATAGAGGGTGTTTGAAACAAGTAGTCATACATAAACATTTCACGAAGTGCAAGTGGCCTTCATAAATAGTTTGTTAAAAAATTATTCGAAATAGATGGTGAAAACCTCCTATTGCTTTTTTCAATCATGAACAATAACATTCTGCGTATACCAGCCATTTGTAAACTGATAATTTTCATCATATTTCCTGCCTCCGAAAGCTTCCGTATGATGGGGCATGGGTGTCTCGGGTTGCAACTGCCCCCCCCCCCACCCTCACTTGCATCTCGCGAAATGCTCCCACAGGACCATGCGCCTCAAACAGCTTTTGCTGTGGAAACCCTACTCTCTGCCTTCTCGTGTTGCGGAGGTGTTTCCCCCATAAACTGAGAGGATGAAAATCCAACATCCGGGTCTATAACCGGATCGATGAACAACTGGCAGTTCACCTAAGGGAGTTGGCTAGACACCCTGATTCCAAACTAACCAATAAGAGGCCTACGAATCACACAGCATTCTGGTCATAATAGTAGTCTTCGGCTCGACTGGGTACGAGGTATATTAGGCACTCTACTCTATACCCCGTATGAAGTGTGTATGACGTGATAAACTAGACACCGACCCCAAACGGATTGCGGTTTTCACACACTGCCCCACTGCGTGAGGGGTCAGGTTCTCATAAGCCTAAGACTCCGGTTGTGAATTCCTCAAGAAAATACATCTGCTCTAGTCTTGGTAGTATCGCGCCCTAGAGCAACTCTTTGAACTTTTCCTTTTTTTACGAAGATTATTGTTGTACCAAGGTTTTTTGGCACACAGTCTGGATTCAGACGTGCGTGTAGGCATAAAATATGCATACAACATATTTCATCCATCCAACACAACAAGTCTGGCGATTCATGAAACACAGAAAACGTCCTTTCGCATATTGTCATGGCGTCATCTGCTTAGTGCCAGTAATGCAATTACTTTCAGTTTTTCTAAAACAATTTTCAATATTCGATAGAGCTCTCATGTGAGCAAAGGAAAAATGGAAAGAAAACACTGTAGCGAACAAAGCTTGTTTACGATAACTTCCTCCTCGGGCTAATACAGTTATATATAGGATTCAAAATTATCAAATTAGTGTAATGGTCGGATATGACGAATATGATTGGTTGATTGTGATCTTGTGATGTGTGGTTTGGAAATGAGAGGGCAGTTTTTGTTGTGGTTCGGAAATTTTCGCAGCCGACAGATAGAGTGAGCTGTTCCATTTCCGGTCTGCGCCCCTGGGTCATGACAAAGATCACAATCAAATAATCATATTCATCACATCTGATCATTACACTAAATAGAGACAAAAAATGCAACAGCTCGTAAGTAATTCCCATAATGAAACTTTGACAAAAATTAGTGCGCAGGTATTTCCGCCTAGCAGTGACACGACAGCAATGAGCGCTTTTGTACCCCTGCCGGTTGTCGAATGGGTTTGCCCGAAAGGAGCATTCTATAAGCAATCGTATGAGATATTGACCGTCGATTGTGTCACTCAGGTGTAAACGAAAGGTCTCAACAACGACACAAGATAATTACGCAACACTGATGAGTCACAACAATATGAGACAAAGAAACAGATTGTTGTTAGCCGGGTTATGGAAGGCAAGTTTTCTTCTAAATTGCGACAAAAATCAGCACAATCGGTGGCAGTATGAGCCTTTTCACGGGCACCGACCACACTCAAGTAGTGCGATGTCACGACAGAGGAGGCAGCTGAAGTGTTAAAAAGTCAATACGCTCAAGTGTTCACTGCACACGCGAACACCTGCCTCTGTCACTCGACATACCACATCCAACGCTAACCTCAATTGATTTGCCCTCAGAATCATAGGACCAGAAGTTTAATGTTTGGAAATAAATTCAATCCAAGGGAGATATAAGACCCATCCACAAACCCTTATGAACCCGATAAGTAATTTTGCTCAGCCATTAAGTAAACTACGGTATCGTATATCCGAAAAGTGTGCCCACAAACAAGGCATAAGTTCATCAATGTACAAAGGCGGCGGTCGTAGTAGTTCGGCTGGCGAACGCCCTTTTAGTTCTTACAGTATTATCCAAAGTTATGGAATCCATTGTTGCAGACAATGTGATAGGTCCCTTGGAGACACGTATCCTGTTCGTCGCTTCTGGCCCGAGAAGAGTGAACAAAGACAGTTAATCACGGTGATGCAGTGGACCTCGACTTGTTCAAGGCATTAGACCGTGTGAACCGCAAAATACTACCGAGGGACCTATACAATTACAGAATTAGGGGACTTGTACTGGGTTTAATGGAAGAGTTTCTTCAACAAGGCACCATGGCATTTTGGATTTTTCGGTCACTATATGATTCGATAAGCCTGGCCCGAAGTTTCACGCTTGGTCTTTCACTTCTTCAAGTTTTCATAAACGACCTAACGGACATTCTGGACCACAAACATTATTCTCTGCGGACGATGCTAGAGGAAAAACTATGAAAAAACCTGAAAACTCAGTGATACTTCAGCGAACACCTAGTGCTGCTTATCAGTGGTCGGACGAAATTGATATTTAATTCAATGCACCAAAATGTACGGTCGTATCCTTTTGCCACAAGACTCGATCCTAGTACTTCCTGGGATATCAAGAGCTCGGATGAGAAGGATTTTAATATCATAGTTGAAGACGACCTAAGATAATCCATAAACTGCTCCATGGTGTCGTCCACCGCCGCAAGACATGCTGGTTTGCTAAAAGGAGCATTTGGCACAATCGAACCTGTTGTCTTCACGTTTTTTTATTAGCTTTCATTTGACCCCACATAGGGTATGTGATTCAAGCGTTAAACCCATCGCTGCAATGCGACCGTAAGGATCTGAAACGTCCACAATAATGACAACCAAAGTTGTGAAGGGACTGCAATCCAAGAATTATGTACAAAGACTGAAATCACCAAGTTCGGGGGGACTTGATTTTGTGGCATTCCTGTCTGTCTATGATTCGTAAATCGATCCAGTTGTGCGAAAATCGCTTGTTATTCCTCTTACAAAACTTTGACTTTGTGCATTTGGAATTGCAGGATTTGCATAGACCAAAACGGTGATATCAGAGAAAAATTAAGTCATCTACGTGTATTTTTGGGAAAATTGCATGCAAAGCGAAACATTAAACTTGTAAACGTGGGACAACTTAGTTTCACGAACAACAACGGAGATCAGTTTTAAGCACAACCGTTCATCAAGGGAACATTAAAATAATACAGCGTGTACATTTAAAAGATAGTGATACCGGAGGGACCAGGCAGATGCTCGACCATCAGTCAATTATGACCAGGTTGTCCATAGTTCAAAAACTGAGATTAGGTGGGGTAGTGTTCAAATAAACAACTGTCATCTGATGGAATCTAACGGTCAAGGACAAAAAGAAAATGCATAAAACGAGGCAACCATGCTGTCTGTAGTAGCAAGGACAACACGATATATCAAAACTTCGCATGAAATGGAGCGAAAAATGTTAAACTCTTGATGGTGTGATTCATGAGAAACGGTGAGTGGTTCAGGATGTGCAAGCGAGGATAATGAAAATTGAGAATGCGCTTAGAAAAAATCCAGTGATCAACCGATTGGCGGATATTGAAAGAAGCATCGCCGATAAGGCTCTACGCGGTGCAGAATACTCCCCATGCGTTTGGTTCTTTTTCACGTACTGCGAAGTGTACATCACAGCAACGATGATTTGATTGCTTCACGCAATTTCGTTACCTTAACAGGTGCACGCCTCATGCAGTTTCCTCATATAATTAAAAAGACGAAATACCATCAGGAAACCTGTACGCTGTGCATTACTGGAATACTCACTTGTTTTGATTCTATTTCGCGACTCCTCTTTTTTCGTAAACTAAAGGCCTTCGGTTTTTTTCAAACAGCTTTGAGCCTGCACTCCAAATTATTTCTCTGAGAGACCTTAATGCAACAGGTTAGGTGAACAACTCCGGGGTACACCAGGGTGCATTTCAGGCATAGTTTACCTTTACGTTAGGCCATATCAAATTACTGCATCGACAATTCTCAGACAGCGCGGACGACTACTTCAGGTGGCACTCAATGTCTTAACATTTGAATGTTTCTTTAGGTAGTCACACTCCCCTTCCTTATCTAATTTAGGGTGGTGGTGCAGTGGTTTAGTCGTTGTCACTGGCGTGCTTTGGACCCTATGGTCCGAGGTTCCAGCCCCGCCATCGCCACTCAACTTTGGTGGTAGGCAGCTTGTTCGTCACCCGGTTCAATACCGTGCTTAACCTATCAGGGCCATATGTGGTTCGCCACTCCGAATCCCGGGGCTTAGGTTACCGGTTTCCATGATAGAGCAGCAGGTCTGCGTGACTGTGGTTCGCCCCGTCTGCTGTTCACCACACAAATGTGTAATAAAAAAATCCGCTGGTGGTTGTTTCTGAACCGGTATGCCTGGTAAACTGTGACAAATACATTGTTTTACACCAATCCTGTTCTGAAAAGGAGTTGCTTATACATTCAACACACCGTCGTCAAACTACGAAGAATCTCTTCGATACCTGTACATTTCGTCAGTTTCGAATTCAGCGATCGACTAAGCCCAGTGTTTTCCCCGTTTTACTTTATTTTTCATCTATAGATTGTTCTGATTTGCTTCGACGCGGACTGTTCACTATTGGCTACGTTTCTTTATTAAGTTGGAGGAGTTAATAACCAATCTTTGTGGACATGATTCAATGCATGTATATATTCCACAGAGGTCCGAGGCCAGGCTGTGCAAAACAAATCTTTATGAGGAAATACGTTCCATGATGATTATGGGCATCCAACACCTTATCCGAGTGCGATTGGACAGCGACCAAACGAGTCTTCAAAAACGCACGTTCAGGGCAATCAGAAAGCCAAAACACTTACAGAGAATTCTGCTACGAAAATTACCGGCCCACACTTAAACACAACAATCTCAAATTCCTTTTAATGACCGATACTGGTGATTATTCCACTTATCTAAGCTAGTTACTCCGCGGGGTACATTGCGACGCTTAATTCTCCCCCAAAACAATTCCCTTTGTCCGCTTTATACATTTGAAATTCATCAAGTGTTATCGGTTTTCACATATGATCGTGCCCACAAACCATTGATTGGTAGTACATAAACCAACAACACTTCGGCTAGTCATCTTCGATAAATGATACACATTAAAAATGATCTATTGATTAGAAATTTACGCTCAAAATGTACTGAACTCCTGCTCCAGAATAATTGTACACCAGCTCTTCATATTCAGTCATTAAACATCCCTAATATTCGTAATCATGGTTCAATCATTGAAATGAGATGAAATTTCGAATTCTTCGCTTAGTCCCACATTATAGGGTTATTGTTCTATTTATAACTTACTGACCATGTGTTCTAAGGTTTGGATTCGATGTCCTTTAAAAGCATTTACAGATACAGATATAATGCGCACAAAGAAACACTCAACTTTATTGCTATCCGCAATTTGCAGTCGGTTATTTCCTGAACACCTTAATCCAATCGATTAACTCTTGCTCCAGCTCTAGTTCTAGAGCCCACAAGGATTCTGAACACCAATAAAACCACCCTGCAGCAAAATCATAGGTTCGCCGGATACGATTACCTCGAGATAAAACGAAAATTTTATATCACTTGCCAGGGAGGTTCAAGTCCGCATCTCCACTTTACAAACACTGTACAACTTGGATAAAGTCATATGACTACCTTGGAAAAGCGTAACTTACTGGTACAAGCTCAATCGTTTGATTTCCCTTAAATGACCCTCACCGACTCTTCTTACGCCTCGGTGATAAAATCAGAAGAGCATTATTATTTGTGCAACCAGAATCAACAGTAGGCTTTTGTTAAAAATCGTTTTTTTGACTACTTGAAAATTGTTCATAACAGAATTCACCAATCTCATGGCCTTTAGAATAGTTTCACAGGGAAAGAACCGAAAAATGGTAAAACGAAGTTATTACCTATAAAAGCAACAACCTTCACGATCTGGGGTGACGATCAGGTAAATGAACCCCCAGCTAAGCGCTCAAAAAACACANGCGCTCAAAAAACACACGGAGAACATGTTTCGTCAAATATCCTTGGTTCGAAAAATTTTGCGTTTGATCATTGACGCTTCGTCGAAGTAGAATGTAAGCAACGTGGTTTGTGATACATCCAAAAACAGACGACCCCATATGAACATTGCGTACATCGGTCCAATCCCGTCGCTATTTCAGAGTACTTCGACGAATATCAGTTACATTTGGAATAAGACATGAAAAATGATCCTCAGCGATTCGCACCTAGCCAATTATTCAGGGTGCCGACGGGCCTGACTCTAATTTCCTGTTTTACGTAGGTTTCTACGCCTTGATCCCTCTGTCTTTCACAATCCTGACGGACAAGGTCCCCAATAATATCGATGGGGAATAGTGATTACCAGAATCTGTTGCCGTGTTTCCTCTATTTATTT